>ML818008.1:69055-83341 GCA_009831015.1 Picea engelmannii
GTGCACACAGTTGAGAAAACCCTTTGACAAATTTCCTATAGTATGTGCATAGGCCCAAGAATCCCCTCAGTTCTGTGAGTGTTTTTGGAGTAGGCCATTCCCTAATGGCTGTTATTTTCTCCTGGTGTACCTGTACCCCTTTTCCCCTATGATGTGTCCCAAGTAAAGCACTTCTGTCATTCCAAACTCACACTTGGATTCCTTGGTGTATAGTGATTGTTCTTCCATGATTGAAAGGATTTGGTCCACATGTCGAAGGTGTTCCTCCCAGGTCTTGCTGTAAATGAGAAAGTCATCAAAGAATACCAACAAGTGTTTCCAAAGATATAAATTGAAGTTAGAAGACTTAGTAAGAAAAGTGAAATATGTATATCATATCATATCACATCAGGTACTTCTCGAATACATATGGAAGAAAACTCATTTCAATCATAACTTCTTAATCCAAACAGAAAATCACTTTGATCAACTTGCATATAATACCACAATAAAGCCTTTACTACAATAAGGAAACAAGCATGATGATGAATCCTTCACCAGAGATTAATATCAAAGTGAGACAAAATAGAGATGAAAGTAGGAAAAAGATGATTTTTCACCATTAAAAGATTCGTAAGTCTGGTCCATACATCAGGAAAAACTTTGTTACAATAATAGACTAAAAGATAAGATTTTATGTGCAACCATTAGAACCTCATATTCAATTACAATCCATATTAAATAGCCAAAACAACAAAATAACCATGTACCATTCACTCCTTAACTTCCTCATAGGATTCCAAGCCTAAGGAAAGCGTGGCAGCAGGTGTACAACAAGAAAATAACAAACTGCTATTTTGTAGGAAAATGTTGGCAACATATTGAACAAGTATTTAATAATTGATGATGTGGCTTTTCTTCATGCAACTCCTTAAGGAAGGTTGCCTTCTAAAGTGAAATTGAACCTATGAATGTTGGTACAATATCATCTTGACATATGGAAATCCCTATTGCCTTAAACATCTTCATAATCAAAGTTTGTAGCGTTGGTGCTGCAAAATGTCCTAAAACACCCAGTTCGCGGTGCCAATGAATCCAGACATTGTGAACTCTCCTGTAGCATCTTGTTCTGCCACAGGTGAAATTTCTATGTCAAGAGATTTTGAGGGACCACCTTCTTCTATTTTATCAATAACTAGAAAATACTTATCACTCCTCATCATTCTCCTCTTCTTGCTTGAATATGCATGCACAGTCTACTCAACAAGGGTAGGAGTTTGTCTTTTGGACTATAGTGTAGGAGAAATATCTAACTGAAAGTTTGATGTAGCTAGGAAATTTTCCCAATCAACATTAGTCTTCTTCAAATCCTCCAGCACTAACATCTTGATCAAACCAGAGTGAAAAACACTAGTGTCCACCTACTTGGACATTGCCTGGACTCTATCTAACTTCTTGCTAATACTCCTGAAAAGGTAAAAGGAAAGGTTCATGGAATATTTCCTAGTGAAGTGTAGCAATAATCTAATATGGTATTGGTATACCATATTGAACCTCCCTTCACATGTAAATTACCTTTGGATGACCCTAATCATCTTGTCAAAACATTCCAGCATGTGTCTTCTCGACACTCCTTTGGACAGGTTAACTCCTTGATACTCAGGTTTAAAGAATTCCTTGGAGAAAGAAGAGTTCAAAGTCATTTCTTTAAACCACTTCTCACCATGATCATGTATCTCTGTAGCTACAGAAATAGAATGCTCAGAGACTTCAAACTCCAGCATACCCACCTTAGCCTTTGTTCCACTGAAATTAAGTGCAAATTGCTTCGCCACTTCAGGATGCCCTCTTTGCATTTTCTAAAAAAAGTTAAGGATACCCACCCTCTGAAAGGATTCCTTGAAAAAAGGTTTGGAGTTGATGAGTTTCATATCATATGGTTCAGTTCTCACAATCTATCCCCCCTTGTGTATTTTCTTGCTTTGTTGATTGTCCATTATTTCTATCTTAAAAAACCTCTTGTAACCTCTTATGACACTGCTATGTGAAATATATAGTAAAACAAGGGTTTTTAGGGTTTGATTGCAGAGTTGATATACTCAGAGTTCACATGTCTGGAAACTTGTACACAACAATGGTATGGAGTGGGGAAAATTGCAAGTAGGAGTAATAAAAGGAACAACAATTCAGCCTAAGTGAAAATGCAGACAAGAAAAAAGACAAATATGTAAAAACAGAGGGTTTGCAGCACTAACACCAGTTCACAGTGTGCAATTGGTGGTGTAATTGAAATAGGTTTTATGAAGGAATAACAATGTCTTTCATTCCTGAGAGGGAACCTATAGAAACTGGTTAAAACTTGGGCCTTAGACAGTTATCAAAATTGAAAAGGGTTAGTTCAATCAAAATATAGAGGATTCATAGCACTAGTCTACAGTGCACAACTGGTGTTGCAAGGTTATAACAGACAGTTCATAGCACAGAATTATCAGTGGGAAATATAACTTGTTTGCAAAAGAAAGATGTAGGATGACCCTGAGATAAAAGTTTTGATCAATGACCAGGGTTTAAAACATCAGACAATGTGTTTTAAGGGTGCATAGGGTTATAAACACATGCACATTTAACAGTTTGCAGCGCCAAGCACCAGTTCGCAATGCCCACAATACACAACAATTTTATATTCTCAATCAACCACTTTAGTAGCATGCAACCATCAAAGGGGTACATGGTATGTCTGAATTAGGATGGTTCTTTGTGAAATTTAGTTGGTTTTTAAATAAAACCATCCAATTCTCCTCAAACAGCTACAGCTAGTTCGTAGCGCAGTCTGCAGTTCCAGTTTTCAAACTCCAATAGTGTGCTTCATGGGAACTGTTAGAATGGTTTCTTGACATAATCTTGAAAATCATAATGATTTTAATGTACTGAATATGATGAGATATCCCCTTACACGTTTCAAAGAGAAATGATGATAAATTAGTGCACAAGGTACTTCTTGGTGCACTGCAAACTTTTAGATGAATTGGCAACAAGAAAAACTAGCATTTGATTTGACTTCTAAACGGTTGGAAAATGACATAATGAAATTTTGTGTACAAACCCTTGAGACATGAAATATGATGATGATGAATTTAATACCATGTTTGAGACCCATTTGACCCTTATTTCCTTCATGATGATAAATGATAGCATGAAACCAAAGGCACTAAGCCAAGACTAAAAACAAGATTATGCTTATGGACAGCTCAAAATTTGAGTTATGACATGTGATATACCCCAAAACCTAATACTTAAAGACCCTATGACTCAAAACAAGACAAATATAAGATGTTTTGACCCCTACCATCCTATGTGCTAACATCTCGCTCCACAGGGGATGGAGACCTCCCTATGAGGCTCCAAGAATATGCATTTTCAGTGCCTTATTCATTGGGCAAGGAGTCATTATTGAAAGAAAAAAAACTAACTAAAAACTGGTTTTTACAATGAAATGAAGCCACTCATGGCTTTTAGAAAAAGTATCTCTTAAGAAAATTCCCATTAACTGGGCCACCGGGAATTTAGCATCTTCCAAATTATGCAACTTAAAAGAGTTATTTTGAAAAACTTCAGAAATTTTAAAAGGACCAACCCAAAGGGCTTCGAATTTACCATGTTTTCCCTTATCTTTATTATGATCATCCCACTTGAGTACTAGGTCTCCAAACTGAAAATCCTCCTTCTTCACTTTATTGTCAAAAACTTCTTTGATTTTTTGTTGATGACTATGTGCTTTATCAAAAAGTTGCTCCCTAGTTTGTTGTACTTCCACAAGTTGATGCATTCTCCTAATCATTATCATCGAGTTCCCCTTATTGATCTTGAAGAAACTTTTCCACATGTAAGGCTAATTGAGCAGGGAAAACAGCTTCAGTTCCATAAACCAGCTGAAATGGTATGATGCCAATTAACCTTTTGGTGGTTAATCTATCTTCCCATAGGGAAAACTTCAACTTTGAATCCCATGACTTCTTGTTATCTTCCAGCAGTTTTTTGATGATCTTCACTAAGATTTTGTTGGAAGATTCTGCTAATCCATTGCCTTGAGCATAATATGGAGTGGAGTGGATAAGTTGAATCCCAAATTTTTCACAAAACTTCACCAAAGGCTCAGCTTTAAAGGCTGTAGCATTATCAGTAACAATTTAATAAGGAAAACAAAACCTTGACAAAATATCTTCCAAGAAACCAATAACCACTTTGTGTGTTGCAGTTATGGTGGGAATGGCTTCTATGCACTTTGTGAAGTAATTAGTAGCAGTCAGAATCCAATGATGTTGGCCACTTGAGGATGGATGAATTTCTCCAATAAATTCTAACCCCCACTGCTGAAAAGGGCCAGATACCACTATGGGTTTCAGAGGCAAAGGTTTGAGTTGTTGTTTTCCTGAAAATTTCTAGCATTTGTCACAAGTTTTGATATTTGCACACACGTCAATAAATAAGCTAGGACAAAAGTACCCAACTATAAGTATCTTGTATGTTGTAGTCCTCTAAAAGTGATGACCTCCACATAGACTTTCATGAAATTTAGTCATAGTTTGTTTTGCCTCTTCTGGATCCAAACGTCTTAAAAGAACCCCTATAGGATCTTTCCAGTACAGAATCTGATCAACAATGCAATACCTAACTGCTTTAAGCTTCAAATCCCTTATCTTGTTCTTCTCAAGTCTAGTGGGAGGTTGCAAATTTTGCAAGAAATGGATAAGGTCCTTATACCAACTGCATTCTGCCAATTTAGAACTAATTTGCAAGTTGTTGTTAGGAATATCAAATTGTTGATTTATAGAGCTAGTACTCATGAAGCTCACTCCCAATGCCTTACAATTTGATTCAGCCAGCAATCTATCTAAAACTTGACCCTTCACTAACTTTGTGGGTTTCAGTTCAAGATCAAACTCCAAAATTTTTGCAATCCACTTACTTCTTTTCCCATCTATATCAGGCTGAATCAGAATTTCTTTCATAAAGCTTGAAGGGACATAAGAAATTATTTTTTAGTGAAGAACATATACCCTGAAAGCTTTTAGAGATTTGACTAAAGCATAAGCTTGTTTCTCCATGATGTCATATATGAATTCAACATCTATCAAGGCTCCACTAAAAAAATAAATCACCTTCTCTATTCCATCTGAATTCTTCTGAAGAAGGACAGCAGCTAATGTATCATTTAAGGAAAAGGAGAAAATCAAAAATTCCTTTGAATAGTCAGGACTGATTAAAACAGGAGCACCAGTCAGTGTTTGTTTTATTTGCTCAAAATATCTCCTTGCTTCTGGTGTCCATTTTACTTCATTCCTTTTTCTCAACATGGCAGTGATGAATTTTACTAACTCAACAAAATTAGATATAAATATCCTTGGGAATTTTATCTTACCTAAAAAGGACTGAATTTATTTCTTGGACCTTGGGAGAGAAATAATTTTGCTACACTTTACTCTATTTGGATCAATTTTTACCCCTTCAACTGAGAAAATATGTCATAACATCTTACCTTACTTCATGGAAAAAGGAGACTTCTTGGGATTAAGGGAAAACCCATACTTTCTACACTTCAAAAAAACTTTCTCTAGATGTTGGTAGTTCTCTTGATCAAACTTGGAAAATGATGTGACATCATCCATGTAAATAATCAAAAACTTGTCTTTCTCTTCAATAAATGAAATGTCCATTGCACATTGGAAAGTTTCCCCTGCATTCATGAGACCGAAAGGCATATTGAATACATGAATGTAACCCAAGGAATAGTAAATGTTTTCTTTTATATGTCCTTAGGTAACACAAAAATCTGATTGTAACCTGAAAACCCATCAATCATTGAAATCCTTACTAAGTCTATCACCCTTTGCAAGATATGCTCCATCTTTAGTAAGGGGTAGTTGTCTTTTCTGGAACACCTCTTTAAGTTTCTAAAATCAACACAAATCATGATCTCACCATTATTCTTTCTAACAAGGACCAAATTAGCTATCCAATGATAATACCTCAAAGGTATAATGATATCAGCATCAAGCATTTTTTGACCTCTTTTTTCATAATAGGCAATAACATAGGGTTGATCTGCCTTAGTTTCTTTCTGAAAGGTTCAGTGTCATATTTCAAAGGTATTTTATGCTCAATGATTCTAGTATCATAAGTTTCCAAGTACTCATACTTCCATGCAAAAACATCAGTAAACTCTTTCAACAATTTGATATATTTAGCCCTTTTATTTTATGACAAGCTACTGGACAATTTAACATATTTGGGTTCCTCTTTAATGCCAAGACTACATTCTATCAGATCTGCATTTTCATTAGAACCACTCACTTCCACAGCAACATCATTATTATCAAACAGTCTCTCTAAGGGAACCAATCCTCTTGGAATATGGTTTCTAGGAAACTAAACAATTTTATGATATGCAGTCTTGTTCAGAAATTTATTAGCATGTAGATTTTTATCATCATCTGAATCTTGATCAATATAAAGAGCAGAAAAATCATCTATTGTTTCCAAAAACCTCTTTAGTTCTTGACATCTTCAAAAAAATTCCAATTCTTGACATTATCAGGTATAGCAGGTATATATTTCACCTCAACATCATACTTAGGCTTTGGAGGTAGTGGGATTTTGAAATTACTGGCAGAAACAACTAAGGAATCAGCCAATGTATTAGCCTATCTAGGAAAAAAAGATATATTGAATGCTAATAAGAAATTTTCAATAAGGTCCCAAAACTCATTTCTATAAGATCTGAGTCTTGGATTCTTTTCTTGATAGATGTTTCTAATTTGATGCACAATCATCTCTGCATCTCCAAAAACTGACAATTCTTCAATTTTCATGTCTTTGGCGGACCTAAGCCCCAAAACTAATGCTTCATATTCTACAATGTTGTTTGTGGTCTCAAACTCCAGTTTGAAGGACAAGGTTATGAACTCTTGAAAAGGAGAAATGAACACTACTCCAGCACCAACACTATCCTTGGAAGATGGACCATCAAAATACATTTTCCATGTTTGAGCCCTTTGTCTAGTTGTCTCACATGTTGTTGGTGAGTGATTTTTTATTTCAATGGTGACTGAGTAAAATCAGTAATTTGTAGAATTCTAGATCCCAAATCAATATCAACAGCATATATGGGATGGTTTTTTGGGTTGCCCTCATCACTTATGATATATGCAAGTTGTGCTTCTCTATATAGCGTTCTGTGTTCACCCCCAAAGAATGGTATGGTAGCATAAGAAAGATCCATTTGCAATGTCCCTCCTAACCTCTTGATCCATGATCTAGACAACAACATCCCAAATTTGGGAGGAACATCTGCAACTATAATATCCATGATTATGCTCTTCATAAGTAGTTGAAAAAGAGTGACAACTAGATCTTTAATAACTCCAAGACATTTTACTTTTCTTGAGTCAAAAGAATATAAATCATGATATGATTTAGTAATTTCCAAACCTAATTCATCCACGACATCCTTAGGCATCAAGTTGTGAGATGCACCTAAGTCCATAAGGCAATTGTGAAAAATTTTGTCATGCACAATCAAAGAAGTATAAAAAGGGGGAGAGGAGTCATCTTTGTCTTGTACCAGTGGCCCCAATATAACTGCAGGTTTCTCATCCTGCAAGTTAACTAAGTCTGTTGAACGGGAAAAATATCCAGGTTGCATCATCTCTGAAATATATTTCTTGAAATATTCATTTTTCATCAACTCTAGGAGAGGGACAGGAATCTTGATTTTCAATATTTCATTCTCAAAATTAAAATAGGATTGGGATTTCAAAATTTATACTTTTTATAATATTCTAGATATAAAAATTATGCAAAAAAGAAATAAAATGCTAGAAACGGCAAATAAATAACAATATAACCAAAACAACACCACAATAACACTAAAATGATATAAAAATAACACCAAAAAGAGCACTTTGATTCTCAGAGCAATGTTCACGAGCCTCTTCGAGGGGGAAACCTCCAGTCGAGCAGATCTCTATTACAATAATATATAATCTAGGGTTCTCATACCCTCGACTCCTATTTATACTAAATATGTTTATCAAAAGAAACATCTAGAGGAAGATCATTCTAGAAGCAGAAGCTTCTATTAGGTCTTCTTACATTCGACTTATTCTACTTTATTGCAAGGAATTATTAACATTGACCTTTATTACATCTGAATATACATACATGAGGGGTTAGGTCCCTAACATGTCCTCCCCCTTAAAAACAGCCTTGTCCTCGAGGCTGGAGATGTGGAAATTATTGTAGAATGGTAGTTAGTTCCCAAGTGGCATCTGTTGGAGTTGTATCTTTCCACTAGACTAACACTTCCTTGATGGTTTGTTGATGCAGATGACACTCACTCTAGTCCAAAAATGCTTGTGGTCGTAGCCAAATGGATCCTTCTTCGTCAAACTCAGGAAAGTTGGTTTGATTTTGGCACTTAGTTCCAATCATATTTTTTAAGAACGAAACATGAAAAACAAGATGTAGCTTAGAATGACTAGGCAAAGCTAATTGATAGGCCACCTGTACCACACGCTTGAGAATGGTATAAGGACCATAAAATTTGGGCACCAACTTCTGACAATGGACGGCCTTGAGGGAATTTTTCTTGTAAGGTTGTAGTCGAAGGAACACTTGATTCCCTTCTATAAATTGACGTTCAGAGCAACCTTGATATGCTTGTTGCTTCATGTGATTCTAGGCCATGACCAAATTCTCTTTGAGGGTATGGAGAATAGCCTCTCGAACTGTAAGCATTTGGTCAACTGCATGGTCCTTCGAGACACCTGGTAAATATGAGAGAACTGAAGGTGGATTTTGTCCATATACTGCTTCAAAAGGAGTCATGTGGGTAGTTGTATGGTATGAAGTGTTGTACCACCATTCAGCTAGGGGTAACCATTAAGCCCACTAATTTTTCTTTTCCGATGTAAAACACCTCAAATATGTTTCCAAACACTTGTTGACAACTTCATTTTGTCCATCAGTAAAGGGATGATAAGTTGTGCTGAGATGCAATTGGGTGCCTTGAAGCTTCAACAGTTCTTGCCAAAAATTGTTGGTGAAAGTTGGGTCGCGATCAGCAACAATAGAATGTGGCATGCCATGAAGCTTGAAGACCTGATCCATGAAAATTTGATCCACAGTGGATGTTGTAAATGGGTGTTGAAGAGCACATAAATGAGCATACTTGGAAAGGTGATCGACTACCACCATGATGATTGATTTATTTCCCGATTTAGGAAATCCTATAATAAAATCCATAGAGATATCCCTCCAAATAGTAGGTGGAATCGAAAGTGGTTTTAGTGTGCCAGGATATTTGACTGTTTCTCCCTTGTTGTGTTGACACACATCACATTCAGCTAAAAAATTGTGAACGTCTTGTTTCATACCATCCCAGAAAAAAGAACGTTTAACCCTGTCATAGGTTTTGGTAAACCCGGAGTGCCCAGCTATGGGTGTAGCATGAAGCTCAGAAAGTACTGTGGATTTAAGTTTTGACTATTTACTTAAATACAAAGGGCCTTTGTATTGAATCTCAAATGGAGCCAAGAGTACCCTGGGGGGAATGAAGAATTCGATTGCAATTGTTGTATCAGATGCGAACTTTTCGGATCGTGTAGCCATTCCTGGCGAATGGCTTGGAGCCAATCTGGTATAATGAATGAGAGAGAAAAAAGGGATCCTTCATCTTCATATTTTCAGGAAACTGGATCTGCAACCAAATTGTCTTTTCCTTTCTTGTAAATGATCTCATAATCATATCCAAAGAGCTTAGTCACCCATTTTTGTTGCTCTAGGGAGGAAATGCATTTTTCTAGAAAATACTTGAGGCTTTGATGATCTGTCTTAATTTGGAAGTGTTGCCCCAATACATAAGGGTGCCACAGATCAACGGCATGCAGAATAGCCAACATTTCCTTTTCATAGATTGATTTGCCCAAATTTATTTCAGACGGTTTTTTGTTGGTGAATTCCAAAGGTTGACCTTCTTGCATAAGGACAATGCCAATTCCTTTCCCTAAAGCATCACATTCTAGGACAAAGGTCCTTGTGAAATCAAGAAGGTCCAGGACTGGAGTGGTGCATGTGGCCATCTTCAAGGTTTGAAAGGCCTAAGCAGCTATTGGAGTCCAAGTGAAATAATTCATTTTAAGGAGTGCAGTGAGAGGTGTCGCAATCTTTCCATAATTCTTAACAAACTTGCGATAATAACATGTTAAGCCCAGAAATCCATGCAAGATTTTCAGAGTCTTTGGGTGAGGCCAGTCTTGCATATCTTCAATCTTTTTAGGATCCACCCTGACGTCGTCCGTGCCAACAAGATGACCCAAGTTCTTGACTTTCGAGGCACCAAAATCAAATTTAGATTGTTTCAGGAAAATTTGGTGCTGAGAGAGTATATGGAGAACTCGATCCACATGAGCAAGATGGTATGTCCAGGTTTTTCTATAGATAAGGATATCATTAAAGAAAAATAAGACAAAAGGATGGAGAAAAGGATGGAAGGCATGGTTCATGAGGCTTTGGAAGGTGGAGGGGGCATCACACAAGCCAAAGGGCATGACCAAAAACTCATAGTGGCCCTCATGACTTCTAAAGGAAGTCTTAGGAATGTCTACCTCTTTCATACAGATCTGGTGGTAGCCAGAATGAAGATCAAGTTTAGTAAAGAACTGGGCGCCACTCAATTCATCAAAGAGGTCATCAATGACAGGAATGGGAAATTTGTCTTTAATGGTGAGTTTGTTGAGGGCACGGAAGTCAGGACACATGCACCAAGAACCTTATTTCTTCAAGAACATGACCACAGGAGAAGAGTAGGGGCTCATACTAGGGTGGATAATGCCTACATTAAGCAGTTCTTGAACCAATTTCTCAATTTCATTTTTTGGGGAAAAGGTGTGGCGATAGGGATGAATATTGGGAGGAAGGCTTCCTAGTACAAGGGGGATGGAATGATCATGAAACCAAGAGAAGGAGGGAGTACCTGGGGAGTGGAAAAGACCAGTTGATGTTTAGAGAGGATGGATTGGAGGTCTTGCGACATAGAGGGTGTCTCAGTTTCTTTTATGGCATGGAGTTGGGCATTAATGCTAGAATGGCCTTTTTTTATCATCTTTTCCATGCGATGGGAACTAATGATCTCAAGTGAACTAGTCATGATGCCTTGGAACTTATATTGTTGGCCCTGGTCGAATTGCATGGTTAATTCCTTAAAATCCATGGGAATGGGACCCAAAGTACTTAGCTAGTTTGCACCCAACACAATGTCACAACTGCCCATGTCGATAGCAAACATATGATATTTCAGGTGGTATTCACCAATTTGGAGACGCACATTTTCACAACTCCCTCCACATTTAATGTAGTTTCCATTGGCAATCATGATTTGGAAATTATTGAGTGCATGGATATAGCAATGGGTTTCTTAGGCAATGCGGCGATGAATAAAATTATGGGTGCTTCCACTATCAACAAGAATGATGACCTTCCTATGCTTGATGTAACCAATTAGATTGAGGATTTGGGGGGCAGAGAAGCCAGTGAGAGAATTTAGGAAAATCATCGGTTCTACCTCGGTAGGGTCTAAGGGAGGGGTTATGTCAGTGGGTTCAGGTGACTCAGACATAAGGGGAGTTTCAACATCCTCTTCCAAAATATCTTCTGATATGGACATAAAAATATTTGTTCCTTACACTTGTGGCCCGAAAAACATTTTTCATCACAATTATAACAAAGGCCTTTGAGTTGGCATTCATCCATTTCATCCCTGGTCAATTTTTGGATCTTTAGTGGAGAAGAAGGAGTAGTGGGATTTACTGGTTTAGTGCGAGGAATAAAGGGGAGTTTTCAGTTTTGAGAAAAGACAACTTGTTGTGCTTCCTTAGCTCTTTTAGTAGCCTCCACCCAACTCTGAGGCCAATCCATGAGGACATGGGCACAAATTTCATCCTTATGGCCACTGATAAAACATTCTCAGAAAAAAGCATCTGACATGCCCTCTGTACGAAAAGACAGTCACTCAAAAGCAGCTATAAAGTATTCCATTGTTCCAGATTGTTTCATCTTTGTCAAATGGCCTAAATGGTTGGTGCCAGTGTCAAAGTGTTCATAAATCTCTAGCATAAAGTGTGTCCAAGCAATATACCCTTAACGAGAAGTTTTTCTCCATTGCCACCATTGTCAATGTTATTTATCTAGATGGAGAACACCATACCAGAGTTTGGCCAAATCATCTGTAATGTCATACAAAGAGAAATAATGTTCCATTTGAGTTACCCAACTAGTGGGATCTGAGCCATCAAATTTGGTCACATCCACCCGCAGAAGGCGAAGGTCAAGATGAAAGTGAAGAGGCTGAAAATTATGGGAATGAGAGGAAGTTTCAGCTTCAGTATGCAAAGGTGGGTTAGATAAAGGGGGATCTGCAGGGATATGCAGTTTGGTGCAGATCATCGAAACGACAGATTCAAGCTGGGTAGGCATGTCTTGTGTGAGGTCTTCTTTGAGTTCGGTGATTGATGCGGTGATTAAGGAGTGCATGTTTTGATTGATGGTGGAAATATTGGCACTGAGTTGTCTCACTTCTTGTTGGGTCCCTGTGAAATTAGATTGCAAGGTATTGAAGTGAGCTTCCAAGTCTTGGCTATGGGTATGGGCCAGGATGACGAGGGAACTGAAAATGGGCGAGCAAGGTCAAAAATTTTGTTGAAAAATGATAGGTATGAATGTGATAAGGGCGAAGAGATAAATCCAATGGAATAGGTCTCAAATAATGGTGCAAAAATTTCCAGACTTTTTTTATTTTTTTTTACACCTGTGGAGTTATACTCTGGTTTGAAAAATACTACAGCGATGAAATGCCCAAATTCTTAACCAGGAAGAAATGTGTAGTGATTTGGAAACTCAAACACACTTGCGCGGCAACAGATCTTGTTTGTTTTATGTTTTGTTTTCGTCCCTGAGGGTTAGGTATTCAAGGGTTCTACAGACAAGGGTTTGCCCTGTGCTATAGCTCTATGATATACATGCGGGGTCCAACAGTAGTACTCAGCCCAATATATCGGGGCACCAACTAAGGAGGATAGATTATTCCCTTAGCCATACTACCCAGGTACTAAAGAGTATCTTCTTGAGTGTTTTTCTCGGTGACACTATAGAATCCAGGCGATCGATCAGTTTATCTAAAGAGGGATTCAGGAAATCTAGGTTGATATGTATACAGGTGTTGTCTGATGCACTACCACTCGAAGGGGTACCAACAGGGGTTACAAGGGTGGCCAAAAAATGTGTGCTTAAGAACCACTTATATTTCTGGCGTGTATGAATCCCTCAACCTCGGGTTTATGCACTTAACTAGAGATCTGTGTAGCTTAAAGATGTTGGAATACATCTCTACCCTAAAAAAAATTAACCCACAATTTTTTGCCGAGGAAAGTTCTCTGATATCACTTGTAATATTGCAGATATAAAAAGTATGCAGAACAGAAATAAAATTCTAGAAATGGCATATAAATAACAATATAACCATAACAACACCACAATAACACTAAAATGATATCAAAATAACACCAGAAAGAGCACTTTGATTCTCAGAGTAATGTTCACAGGCCTCTTCGAGGGGGAAACCTCCTGTCGAGCACAGCTCTATTACAATAATATCCAAGATAGGGTTCTCATACCCTCGACTCCTATTTATACTAAATATGTCTATCAAAAGAACCATCTAGAGGAATATCCTTCTAGAAGCGGAAGCTTCTATTAGGTCTTCTTACATTCGACTTATTCTACTTTATTGCAAGGCCTTATTAATATTGACCTTTATTACATCTGAATATATTGTTCTACATATGTGAGGGGTTAGGTCCCTAATGATTTAGTAATTTCCAGACCCAATTCATCCATGACAACCTTCGGCATTAAGTTGTGAGATGCACCTGAGTCCATAAGGCAATTGTGAAAAAATTTGTCATGCACATTCAAAGAAGTATAAAAAGGGGGAGAGGAGTCATCTATGTCTTCTACTAGTGGCCCCAATATAACTACAGGTTTCTCATCATTCAATTTAACTGAGTCTGTTGAACGGGAAAAATATATAGGCTGTAGCATCTTTGAAATAGATTTCTTGAAATATTCATTTTTCATCAACTCTAGGAGAGGGACATGAATCTTGATTTTCAAGATTTCATTCTCAAAATTAAAATAGGATTGGGATTTCAGAATTTCCTTTGTCTCTTGAATAGGATCCTTGAAAATAGGTTG
>ML818009.1:15849-52518 GCA_009831015.1 Picea engelmannii
CTACTGCTTCAGCCCAAAAAGTATTTGACAGACTTTTCTCTTTGAGAAGTGTTCTTGCCATATTCATTATTGTCTGATTTTTCCTTTCAGCCACTCCATTCTGCTGTGGAGTATATCTGGCTGTTGTTTGCATGATGATGCCTTGAGATTTTCAGAAATTTGCAAATTCTCTGGAGTTGTATTCTCCTCCTCCATCTGACCCGAGTGCTTTGATATATTTGCCACTCTGTTTTTCAGCTTCTGCCTTGAATTCTTTGAATTTTGCAAATGTTTCAGACTTGTGTCTGAGAAAATAGATCCATATTTTTCTGCTGAAATCATCAATAAACGTTAGAAAGTAAAAACTACCACCTATTGACTCTGTTTGCATTGGTCCACATAGGTCAGTGTGAACAAGTTCAAGATGTTGTTTGGCTTGATTGGAAGACTGTGGAAAGCTAGTTCTCTTATGTTTTCCAAGTATGCAAGACTCACATGGGGGAATTTGCTCTTTAAAAATGGGTAGACCTTTGACCATGTTGTTCTTCTGAAGAAGACTTAGACTCTGAAATGGTAGATGTCCAAATCTTGTATGCCAAACCATTGTTTCATTCAGGGTAGATGCACTTTGTGCATATGGTTGACTCAGATTTGCAGTTCTGAGGGTAAGGGGAAACATCCTATTTGGGGTCATATGGATTTCAGAAATCAATTTTCTGCTTGGGAGTTTGTCATATATCTTACAAGATGTTCCCTCAAAAAGTACCTTATAGCCATGCTCAATGAGATGTCCTACACTTAGCAAATTATGTTTCAAATCTGGAACATGATAGACATTGTGTATGTATTTCTTCACATTCTGTTTAGTAAGAATAGGAACAGTTCCTTTTCCTTGAACTTTGACTAAATAATCATTTCCAAGTGTAATATCAGATGAAATTGAAGAATCAATGCATGGAAGTAATTATTTGTTACCTGTCATGTGATTGCTGCATCCACTGTCCAACAACCAGAGATCTTTAGGTTGTTGTTCAGTCTTGTGGCATGAGAGAAACATACCTCTTGAGTTTTCTCCTGTGTGATTTGACACATGTGCTCTGCCTGAGAGATGATCTGCTTGCTTCTTCCTGCATTCAGATTCATAGTGCCCATACTTTTTGCAGTAATAGCATTGTATGCTTGATTTGTCATTTGATCTTCTCCCTCTGCCTCTTTGAGGCTGGAAATTCTGATGTTGATTTTGTTGCTGTTGTCTTTGACCTTGGAAATTTTGATTTAGATACTGTTGTCTATTACCTCCACTGGAGTGAGAGTTATTCTGATTGCTCCCTCTTCCTTGGTGACCTCTGCTTCTTCTTCTGCCTCTCCCTCTGCTGAAGGAGAATTGAGTTTTGAAATCATTGGAGATTGACTCATCTGTAAGATGCAGTCTGGTCTCATGTGTCACCAGAGAACCAATTAATTCATCTATTGAAAATCTTGACAGATCCTTGGATTCAAGGATTGCTGTTACAACCATTTCAAATTTCGTGGGTTGACTTCTGAGAATTTTCTCAACAATTCATTGATCAGTGATGGTTTCACTAATCATTCTGATCTGGTTCACGATGCCCATGACTCTGGTCATGAACTGATCCACAGTTTCGGACTCTGTCATCCTTAGAGTCTCGAATTGCGTCCTCAAGGTCTGCAGTTTAACTGTTTTGACCCTGTCATTTCCTTGATAGGAAGATTTAAGGATGTCCCAGGCTTGTTTGGAAGTACCAGCGCCTGTGATTTTCGAAAAATCGAATCATCCACAGAATTTTGAATCCAGAATTTCGCTTTGTTTTCTTTGTTCCTCAGTGTTGCCTGAGCAATTCTTTGCGCATTTGTCATGGCAGAAAGGGCGGCTGGATCTGGTTCCACATATCCAAGATCCACTGGTTCCCAACACTCTTGTGCTTGCAAGAATGATCTCATCCGAAGAGACCAAAACTCGTAATTCTTTCCCAGAAGAATCAGACCCTGAGTTGGTCCCAAATTGCTAGACGACGCCATAAAAAATTTTTGCAGAAAAAGTAGAGGGAAATTTCGTATTTACCTCCGATTGCCGATTTTCCGATTTGCCGATGGTCGAAGGGAGCTTATCGGGCTTGAATTGGCCCTTAGTCTCCTTGCAATGTGACCACGTGCCTTACTGTTAAAGCGCTACGGGCTTTTCCCGTTTCTTTGTCTTTCAAATCGTCGAAATGCGAAAAATTGCCTTTGGACAATTCAACGGTCCAGATCTTCTTGTGATCTGACGGTCCAGATCTTATCAGGATATCGCGAATCGGGATTTCGCGAGTTCTGATGACGAGTTCTTCTGACTCCTCGATTCCCCGATCTCTGATTTACCGATGGCGCTTTCCTTTCGGGAAATTTCGCGATTGCTTTAATCGCCTCCACGCGTCCTAACAGATGGACGGTCCAAATCTGCGTCGGGGATTTTACTGTGGATATTCCCGATCCCATGATTTTGACGAGATGACGTCAGTTGGGCCCCACGACGAAGTTTACCTCCTGTCGGGATTTCGGACTTCGAAGTTCCGAAATGCTCGTGCTTCTTATCCTCAGGATTCACGATTCGCCGAATCCCGATGTGCCGATGGACTCTGCCCTGTCGGGACTTTTCACGAGCCCTCGAATTTATGCCACGCGTCCCCGAAAAATGGACGGTTCTGATTCAACCTCGGGATATCGCGACTTGCGATGCTCCGTTGACACAATTTCTCTGTCAACTTGAAACCCCGGATGCCGAAACGCCGACGGTTTCCTCGATGTTTGCTATTTCGCGTATCGTGATTTCGCGAGTTTTGAAGTCTTGTTGCGACGGTCTTTCAAAACCACGAACTCCGATATGCCGATGTGACGATGCGTTGATCTGCTGCCACCTGTCCTCTGAGATGAACAACTCACAGGTCCTCTCAGGATTTCGCGATATCGCGTATCGGAGTTTTTGGAGTGCAATCACCTTTGCGCTTCCAACTCCCGATTCTCGATTTTGCGATGAGATAAGATCGACGACTCACGATCTTCTTTGATCCAACGGTCCAGAATGACTTATGATTTCGCGATTCGCGAATTCTCACAGCAGTCTTCTGACCTTTACACCTGCGAGTCATGAAATGCCGAGATCTCGCCACGTGTCTCTTGATGGACGGTCCAGATGATGTCGAGACTTCGCGACTGCACTAGTCGAGATTTCTCCTGTGCACTACAGAGGACTAAACCTCGTGCACCTTCTCACTGATCCAACGACTGTCGGTCCTTTGCGCAAGATCTGATGGCTGAAACTCTTTCGCCTTTTCCGCGCTCTCCTCGTCCCTTCTGAACTGGTTTCCCGCTACAGATACGTTCTCAGGACAAATCTTACGGCCTTAATGGCTGTTCTTTGCACCTGAGACGTGTTCTTTACTCCTGTGGAAGAAAGATTCGTGAATCTTTCAAAGATTTGAAAGAAATACACGAATTCTTTGTTCACTGCTTCAATCTTTGACAGATTTGTGCGAATTTCGAAAAACTTTAAGCGATTATGCCTTCTGCAGGAATCTTTAACGAATTTGAACAAATTCAACGAGTTCTTTAAATGTTCTTCCGTTCTGCAACTCTTCTTCGTAGATATTGATGATTCTTGAAAAGATTACAAGAATCTTTACTGTTTCTTCTTCTGCGTGCTCTTCTTCCTCGTTCTTTCGAGCGTAATACGCTCTGCTTCCTTCGCAAGCTTCCTACATTGATCTTTTGAGAGTATTGCAGACAACTCTCCAAGCCTTGTGAAAAGTCTGTGTCGCGTGCTCTCAAGATCCGTGAAGCTCTGCGCTGTGAGGATCAAGTTGCTCTCCGGACTGTGTGAAGAGGCTTACTGCTGAAGCTCTGATACCATGATAAATTGTGAAGTAAAGAGAAATGCAGAGAGAAAGAATAGAATAGTATATTGGAATGTATGAAGAAGATATTGTTAGAAGAAGATACAATGCAATGGGAGATGGCTGAGCTAAATAGGCTCAAGCTGGTAGTGTACAGTCAGACTGTTGAGGTTACATTATATTTAACACTCATTTCTATACAGATAACACAAAGTCTGATTTTGGTATATATGGTACGATCTAATTTATAGGTAAAAGGAATTGCCATAACAATGAACTGGCTTTTGGGGAGGGTGATCATTTCCATACAGATAACACAAAGTCTGATTTTGGTTTTCTTGGAGGACAACTTTACAATTATGATCCGCTCTTGTAACATTTGATGGCTGTTGCTCAGCTGTCAAATGAGAATATAAAACAGCTCCGTGAAGACTATGTAGCTACTACTTTCTTGAATTGATGGAGTAGGTGTCTTTCAATACTTTCGTTTACCTGTCTGTTGGTTATAATTTCAGTTTATGCCCATGATATAACTGTGTATAACCAATTTGGATCCAAAAGTTGTAAAAGCGAAATGACGTGGGGTGATCTGGATTAATTCACAATAATGATTCATGTCTGCAACAATTTTAGGTTGTTTCGGATGTTAACATATTATTTGTTACTTGTGGGAATTGAATGTAGGTGGAGAGAATAACAATCATTTCTCCTAACTATCATAAATAAATCCAATTAACTATTTTGATAACACTATTATCACCATCCATCTTTCAATATTGTTATACTTCCTGTTAATTATTCAAATATATAATTTGGTAATTAATTTTCATATTTCATATGATAAATGTTCATCTCTCTTATATGCTTGCATGCAACATAATAAACATCTCAACTCTCTTCAAAAATATAAGTCTTTGATTCCTTTCCGTGAGGATCTATTTCTCAACCAGGTAAATCTTGTTCTCCCTTATCAATAACACATTACTCTTGTGCATGACCATCCTTTTGATGTGCGTTTTAGGTGGGTTCTTGCAGCATTAAACTCTAGACAATGATGACACCCATTCTCATGATTCTATGTTTTAGCTTCAAGGAATTGGGTTCATAACTATGTCTTAGTTTGTAGGTTTTCTGATATAAACCAGCGTTCCCATATAGTCTACATGTCAGAGCTCACTAAAAGCACATGCAAAACATGTTGGCATTTAATATGCTAGTGTGAAAATAATTATGATCATCTAGGACATAGTATTCCTGAAAAACAAGAATCTAACTAGATGCCATGGAAGACTAAAACTGATATTTAGTGACTAAAAGGTAATAGCAGCAAGTCACTTCTAATTTAATTTGGTATTTGTATAAAATCTGCCTCACTAGATTTGCTGGCATTAATATTGTGAAAATTCACAAATGAATCACCTCATATGCTTTGAAAACGCAAGTCTGTTTGTCTTTGGAGTAATAACATATTCTGTAAAAAGTTTTTTTTTTATTACTTTTTCTCCTTATAACATTATATTATTGATTTTTTTATTTTATTTTTATAATTTGAAGTTTTTTCTATCAATTAAATGGATTGACAATGATTGCAATAAGTATATATTTATGTTTTTAATTTATTTTTAAACCAAAACAATATAAAAATGATTTAATATATTCAACAATCAAATTTATTCTAATTTTACTTATATATATTTTTAAGTTCGTTCTTTCTACTACCCAAAGGTTAGGACTTTGTTTTTGATATTTCCAAGATTGTGTGAAGCCAAAGTTTGTTTTTATTAAAGTTTTTTTTTCTCGAGTAAAACTTTATATATATTTCCCAAAAAACATACAATTTAGAATTTTTTGGGCAATAGCTTGTTACTTATAGGTCAAATGTAGGTATTATCAATAGTGTGGACATCTTCCTTCAAATATGATTCCATGACACTAGTGATTAGTTTTGTATCAATCCTTATTTCTAGTTTCAACATTATGGTTGATGTAAGGTCTACCACGACACCCATCGGGCACGCGTGCTCCTTGGGCCTACTCGACGACAAAACAAACAAAGAACACAAGGAAGAAGTGATCGATTGGGCGAACATAGACGTTTGGGTGTGAACAAGAGCACCTTAGGCGCATGATGGTGACGTATGGTACCAAGGGGGCACACACCATACTTGCTTTAGAATGATTGATGGAGACTTGGGTTGCATTTGATCAAGGGCGAGGCAACTTGGGAGCATGCCCAAGGAGTGGACCTGTTTTCCCCCGACAACATGGGTACAACAAAGAAGTTGGACAACCCCATCAACACACCCAAAATGAGTCATGACGATCAACATGAGAGAACGCACAAGGCAAAGGGCACGCTGGTCCAAGAAGCAAATGGTCGATGGGCGCGTGAACTTGGATAGGCGCACCAGGTCCAGGGAAGAGGTGTGACGAGTTGGTTGAGTGTGGGTTCACGAAGGGGCACAACGTAGCCAAGAGACATGATGTTTCGCATAAGTGACCCTTGGAGTCCATATAAGAGCAAGGGCGAACAACCAAAGGAAAGCATAGAGAAATTGGCAAGGATTTGGAGAAAACGAGTATGAGGTAAGTCCAAGGAAACGAACCAAGGCAGAGTAGCCATGATGGAAGACAAGTAGCCAAGAGTTGGACGCTTTGAAGGTTTTGGGGAAGTTTGGAAACAAAGGTTTGTTGGAGGTATGTGTGAGATATAACTAGAATTTGTGTTAACTTGGTGAAATTATGCGGTAACAAAGGAACAACAAATCTGCGGTTGTGGGCACATTTGAGGTGCACCGCAAGAGGCTGCGGAGATGGTTGCGACATAAAGTATTGGTGTGACGAATCCTTGCATGAGTGTCTTGGTGAGCTGAGGCAAGTCGTTCGATTATGCCGAATTCGTAAACTGAGCCAGTGGTGCTCATATTGTAACTGTTTCACAATAACAAAGACTTAATCGAGTGTTAGGCACAGTTTGTGCCACCCACACTATTTCTGTGTTTGTCTTTGTTTGTTCTGCAATTATTCTCTTGGAATCTCATGTTCATGGATGTATGCTTAAATAAGACTAAGTGTTAAATTGGGTTAACAATTGTCTAAGTAAGCAAGAGTTGCACTAGAGTAGGAGTGTGACTCGCCGATAGCCTAGAACAAAGTATGGTTATGCTCTGGTGAAGAGGTGTAGTCCAGAAAAAGTATTCTTGGTGTGCCACACAACCAAGTAAGAACCGTTGTTAGGTGAATTATATGCTAATAATTCTGGTACATTTAATCATCAATCCGGGTTCATAAACTTACAAAGTACCAGGCACAATATATGCAAGAATGACCTCGAAGTGTCTAAAAACTTCTCAACTAACACACCATTCTCTTATCCACTACAAAACATAACTTTGAGGAATTGGTTGTTCATCTAACAATGAATATTCTATGGTAGAATTGTAGGTTAAATGCATACTTTTTCATTCAACAGTACTCTGTTTCATTCACTCCATAAGCTAGATTGACAACCTTCATTAAAAAATATAAACAATCGAAATGAAGAACTAATAAATGCAGGAAATATTTCCATCATGATCATTTGCCAACCAATGAAGAATTAGTGACAAATAAGTGCAGAGATTGCAACTCTCACAATTCGTTGTTCAGAGGATCACCATTTACACTCACAAACAAGCAAGTATGAGAATCCTATTCCAACCAGAATTAGTTGAACCACACATCATGAATAAAACTGTAACATCAAGCAATTAACATTACTACAGAATCATGTCACATTTGTTACATGAATTGAACTATGAAATTATATAAGCAAACAAAATCACACTTATTCTAATAAAAAAATAAAACTAAACTAGGGTGCTACTTCTGAGATGAAGGGGGTGTTGATGATTGCAGCTATATGAGACATTCTCTAGCTTACAAACCTGTGGGGTGTGGATCATTGCAGCTATGTGAAGTCTTTCTCTCATCTTACAAACCCGAGAGAAAGTCCCTAAGAAGGGTACGTGGTTCCTGCCTGAGATAGAGTTGAGAATGTAGAGATGACCTCCTCCATTCAAAGAGTTGAGAAGAACTCTAGATGATTATCCAATGGGAAAGGCGATCTGTTGAGTTAGGACATGCCTGTGGTTGAGCACAAGGTGAACGTGTGAAATCCCAAAGTGCCGGGTGCATCGTCATGAGAACGGAAATGAAGATGATGTATTAGCCTCCTCTGAGTAGTAGAGTGTGACGAGAAGAATCCAAATGATTCTCCTGTGTGAGGAAGTGGGAAAGAACATCTGTAGAGTGGACGTGCCTGTGGAAGAGCATAAGTGAACGTGTGAAGATATGGTTCTTCTGTGTAATGCAATGAATCCGAGCTATGACATCCCTATGGATGTGCCCCTAGTGGATGAGCACTAGTGGGTGTATTAGATCCTTTGCTATATATTGTTCAAGAGACAAACCTACCTGTAACCCTAATTGTTATGTAAAGGGTACATGTCGACCCCACCTTAATATGCTTAATAATAAATGTAAAAGATAATTAATAATAATAATAATAATAAATTATATAGTGACTTAGAGAGGTTGTCCCTGTTGAGCCAATAGATGCCTTTGTTGACTGAACAAGTCTAATATAAGTAAGGGATGATTCCCCATTGTGGAATCATATCTTCCTTGTCAGTTTGAAAATTTCAGCAAACACATCTACTTGGGAAAAGGTGCGCACCTCTCTTGGGCGCTAGTCTTCTAGGGTTTGAAGCATCCTCTTGTGTGCTAAGGTTGATCTTGGTGGAGGTCTTTCTCTAGAAGAATATAGCAAAGGATTTGGCTGGGTTTTCTTCCCTTGTTGAGAAGGGTTTCCCAGGATACTTCTTGTGTTCTTGTGCATGGTGTTTCTTCTTGTGATCTTGGTTGCTGCAACATTATCATTTATGGTTAACTGAAATGCTAAAATGAAATTAACTTCATTCTTAACCTAGATAATTAAAAATCAACATGGTATCAGAGCTTAGGTCTTGAAGAACCCATTGCATAAGCTACAAACTTTTATCAACCATCTCTCCTCTTCTGTAAAACCGTACGACTCTCCTACGGTTTCTAGAAAATCCGTACGATGTCCTTCTCAGTGGTGATTCAAACCTTAATACTTGGACACTGGGGATAATTTTGGCATATAAGAGTACGACCTCTTCCAGTGCATCTTCAGAGACTCTCAGAGTGACATTCCAAGCATTTTGAATTTTTGGCCCTAGGGTTTCTAGGGTTTCGCTAATTTCTGTAGAAATTTCAGAATTAGGATTTCTGCAAACTCATTGAAGGAGATCTTCAGCTCACTAGTGTTCTCCTATATTTGAAAGGATTATTGTTGGAAGTCATAAGTCCAATAAAACCTAAAAGTGCTAGCCTAGCCTCTCCGTTAGGTTTTCTAGCCTAGTTGACAAAGGGTTGTGAAGAATCTAAAATTATGATGAATAAAAACTATGATGGAAGACAAGCTTGATGAATCAAGCAAAAATTTTGTGAAAAACAAGATTTCAGAGGAAGACTTATTGCGGGTAAAAGGTTTACCAAAGACAACTATCAATGAATGGAAGGAAGATGACATCAGGACAAGGGAGCCAATCACCTACTCAAGCCCTTACATTGAAGGGCCAACTTCAAAATAACAAAGACGACAAAAGGTGACACGATGACTATATTCTTCATAAATATCTCAGAGGATAAAGATCAACCAAGAACCATTGGAGAAATCATATCAACATCCTCAGGTATGCACTTGTATATATTATTTGTATCATTGTCATGAGTGAAATTGGAGGAGGAAGGAACCTTTGCTAAAGTCATGGATCTAGAGGGATCTTAATGCATTCATAAAAACAACACACTCAAAGTAAAGACTCCGGGTTTTATTGTTGTAATTGTCATTCCTCTAACCTATATTTCTAAAAGTTTGCTACATTACAAATAGGTGTTGTAGCCGTGATAATTTTCCTTAAATTGTTTTGATTCTAGAGATGTACTCATTATTCTCCTTTAGGAGATATTCTCGTGTTGGTTCTGTTTGTTTTCTTGTTCCAGATAATTTAAACAAGAAAATAATATGCTTATCCTTCAGAGGGAGTCACTTGACTCAGAAGGAACCAAAACCATTTGAGAAAGAAGAAAAATAGAACTATCATCAAGACAACCAATGCTACAAAGCATGATCAGAATCCTTCTAGGATTCTATGGGAAGAAGCATGCATGACACAATATATGTGCAGAACAAGAGTCTTCACTAGACTTTGAAAAACATAACTCCCGAAGAAGTCTTCACTGGAATGAAGCCTGAGATTGAACACTTCAGTTTATTTGGGTGCCCAATGTGTTTTCATGTACCCAAAGAGAAGAAGTCCAAGATAGATCCTTTAGGAAGAAAGGATATAGTGAATCTTAAAAGACATCCCTAGTCAGAGACAGATTGAGACAAGTAGAGACGTTGTCCTTGAAGAAGAGACAGTTTTTTCAAAGACCTAGAGAATCTCAGATGGAGATTTACAGTGAGACAATACCTTCAGAAATTCAGAGGGAGACAAACATTACTCCAGGTTATCCAGTTTCTACAGTTGATATGTTTAAAGATATTGCAGTAGGGCATAAAATTCCTATCTAGACTCACTCTGCAAAAGGAAGAGAAGCATACAAGCCTCTCAAGGCACATTCCAAGAAATTAAAAGAGATTTCGAGCTATCCTTTGGTCACAAGCCACTTCATTGATGCTGAGACTCCTTGTCTTAGAGAAACAACAAGATAACCAGTATGGAAAAATGCCATAACAGAAGAATCCCAGTATATCTTACAAGAATGATGCATAAGATATTGTTCAGGGACCAGAAAGGGAAGTCTATTGTAAAGCATGCAGTTGATGAAAGTGTCAAGAAATACAAAATGAGATCTACAACCAGAGGTTTCTCACAAATAGAGGGAGTTGTCTATGATGAGACACTTGATCTAGTGAACCAGATACACTTCCATCCATGAGTTGGAAACTATATCAGATAGATAGATTCTTGATAAGTTTGGATTTCAACAAGAGTGTTGTTGATCCAAACCTATATCATTATAGTGTTGGTGATGAGAGCCTGATCTTGATGACTTATTCAGAAAGCGTTGTTGTTACAAGTAATCCTCGATTTTTGAATTCGAGATGAATAATTTGAGTATGATGCACTACTTCTTGGGACAAGAAGTATGACAAATGACCGATAATATTTTCCTGAGTCAAGGAAAAATATATAGTGAAAATATTAAAGAAGTTCAATATGACATAATGCAAAATCCACCGTGATGGATTTAAAGAAGAAGATTGATGATGATTCAGACGAGACTGATCCACAACTGAATGGATCACTAATGTATCTGGTCAACACCAGACTTGATTCATGCCATGCAGTGAATGTGCCTAGTCATTTCATGAGTCAACTGAGACAGAATCACTAGACAAACAACAAAACATGTATTGAGATATATACGAGGCACAGTTGGATATGGCCTAAGAATGCCTCTAGTATAAACTTGAGTTAGCAGGATATGTTGATTCAGATTGAGCAAAAATCACAATGAACCAGAAAAGCACATTCGACTGATGTTCTATCGTGAAGTTTTCCATGGTTTCCTAATACGTAGGAAACAAAAATCTGTAGCCTTGAGTACCACAGAGGCAGAGTATATAAGCATCAAGTGAGCGAAGTAATGTGGATTCAAAAGCTTCTGACAGATCTACTTGACCATGAGATGGATCTTATGATGATAACCAAGAGCCGTGACTAAATCTCCTTGAGAACCCAATGTTTCCTGATGGATCGAAATACGATGAGATGAAATATCCTTATTTCAGAGATATGATGCAAAGGAAAATCGTACACATGCAGTACCTTCCTACACATGAGAAAATTGCAGATATCGTCACCAAATTAACTTTGTGAAGAATGGCCCCCTAGTTGAGAGGGAGTGTTGATAACTCCAGCCAAGACAAAATTCAAAATACATCCGTGTGAGACTTGGCATGATAAAGAATGCCTCCCTAGCTGAGAGGGAGTATTGATGATTGCAGCTATGTGAGACATTCTCCACCTTACAAACCTGTGAGGTGTGGATCATTGCAGCTATGTGAAGTCTTTCTCTCAGCTTACAAACCCGTGAGGTGTGGATCATTGCAGCTATGTGAAGTCTTTATCTCAGCTTACAAACCTAAGAAAAATCCCCGAAGACAGAGCTGGGAATGTAGAGATGGCCTCCTCCATTCAAAGAGTTGAGAAGAACTCCAGATGATTATCCAGTGGGAAAGGCGATCTGTTGAGTTAGGACGTGCCTATGGCTGAGCACAAGGTGAACGTGTGAAATCCCAAAGTGCTGGGTGCATCGTCATGAGAACATAAATGAAGATGATGTATTAGCATCCTCTGAGCAACATAGTTGACAAGAAGACTCCAGATGATTCTCCTATGTGAGGCAGTGGGAAAGAAGATCTGTAGAGTGGAAGTGCCTGTGGACAAGCACATGGGATCGTGTGAAGATCTGGTTCTTCTATGTAATGCAGTGAATCAGAGCTATGACATCCCTATGGATGTTCCCCTGGTGGATGAGCACAAGTGGGTGTATCAGATCCTTTTCTATATAGTGTTCAAGAATCATACCTACCTATAAACCTAATTGTTATGTAAAGGGTACAAGTCGACCCCACCTTAATATGCTTAATGATAAATGTAAAAGATAATTAATAATAATAATAATAATAAATTATATAGTGATTTAGAGAGGTCGGCCATGTTGAGCCAATAGACGCTTTTGTTGACTGGACAAGTCTAATATAAGTAAGGGATGATTCCCCATTGTGGAATCATATCTTCCTTGTGAGTTTGGAAATTTCAGCAAACACATCTACTTGGGAAAAGGTGCGCACCTCTCTTGGTGTTACAAGGGAAAAACTCTCTATGGCCAAGGGTAAACCACAACAGATAGATGTGACTGCAGAAATCAACTCAATTCCAACATATGCTATATAGACTAATGTGCAATACAAGAAAGAGGCCTACCTCGATCCAACGTTTGATGATGTTCCACCGTTGAGCACTTTGACCCAAAGCTTTATACCTGCAAGAAGTTCTCAACAAACAAGCGAAGCAAGTATATAGTGATGATATAAAAGGATTTATCACATCAGATAACATAATCCATTAACAGACATTGAAAACATGCCCATGGATAATAATCATATATTTGCAATATACTAATAGGACAAGAAATGAGTATTTATATTAATAATTGATCAACAGAAGCGTCAACATTATAGACTTCCGTGTCGGCACGGTTCGAAACCAAGAAACAAAGTTCCTTCCAACTGGGTCTCCATCACTTCAATCCTCCACCAAAGACAAGCTCATAGAAAAGAGGCAATGAGATCCTCTCAACAATAGGGAAAGAGATTGGGGGCTGAACACTGTGTTCAGACTTGAGGGACAAAGGGATGCAGACTCAATATGAAGTAATTTCTCCAGAGTAACTTTTCTCTCAAAGTTGAATGCTTTCTCCTCTTTTCCATAGCTCGAAATTGTGCTCTTATAGCCTTTAGAATGCAACTGAAGGGCCGAGTCGGAACGTTTCTAGTATATGGAAGGCCAAGGATAAGAGATCTTCTGCCGTGACATGGAAACCTGACCTTATTTTTTTATTTTTTGGCACAAATCCCGATATACGCGATCTGCAGTGGAGTAGCAGGCATGTACACATCTTTTATAACAGATAGGGAGCGTATATGTGGAAAAATGTATATTTTAGCTCTGGATTCATCAAAAAAGGGATGATAAGTCTGCATAGGGAAATGGAAAAAGGCCCTCTGTGCTAGATAGCAATGGTGAGGCAAATCTTGTTATAACAAATGCCCCCTAATGTGTGAGATCAGAGGAGTATCTACGATGGCCAAAATACATTATAAATAACCCAGAAGTGGAGTGGTAGAGAACCAACTGGATGAACTCAATTGCTCATTACATTATGTATTGACTTTGCATGCATGGTTGCCAAGAATACAATGCAGATTCATGTGGAAAATATACCAAACAAGTGTTCATGTCCATGAATAAGAAAATACAAATGCGGTTATATGCCAAAAGATGTCATAGTCACGAACAAGGCCCAGTGAAACTAGTCTCAAAAATCAATCTGAAGATATCTTCATACCATGGAGTACAATCTGATCTCCCATGATCACTGAAGTCAAATAGGTATTGGTCCAATGAAATGGAAGCAACAACTCAAGAAAGCTATGGCCACATAGCGATGTCCTCAAGTCTTCTACACTATCTGCCAATGGTGCAAGTCTACACCATGTGAATAAATGAGTTGAGGTCGAACACAATGAGACATCGTTTGATTATAGGTCATTGAAGTATACCGTTAACAAACGCGAGACAACCTACTGATAATGAAATTAGGTATCAAGGCACCGAGTACATCTCTACAAATGTGAATAAAGGAGTTGGTGTCGAACACTTGAGAGATATATTGATTAGGAGACATTGATGTATTCCCATATGTCAATGGCGAGAGAGCTTGCCACTAATGATTACAAGATTCAAGGTACTCATAAAACTCTAGGTCTCGTATCCAAAATAAATGAGCTGAAGTCGATGGAAAGAGACCCGCTGAAAGGAGAGAATTGAGGCATCTCTCATCAGTCAACACGAGGAACAAAGCTGGAGCTTCATGATTTGGTGGAGATCAAACAAAGAACATGTTCACGAACCAACGACCCTATGCATCTTTCGCGCGTGCCAAATGCAAGCGGTACATGAAAAATACCCTCTGAATAGAAGCCAATGATGAAAACTGCTGACAAAGGTGAGGAAACCACCAATAAGGCTAATGGCATCCAAGACACTACACAAATCCCGAAGTGTGAATAGATGTCTTTCCATCGAACACAAGGGAAACCACCCATTCAACAACCAATGATGAAATGTCGATTGCTGGGTTCAAGGTGACCTACCAATGATGACAGTAGGGCTAGGGTGCATGATAAGACCAAAGTATCATGTGATTCTGAGACAAACCGAGGGTATGGCTGACATGCAAAGTCAAGCTTTCTGAGGAGTGTCCGACACAGGTTGATAGACTTCCTTTGAACAAGAGCATGAGACATACTGTGGACTCTGGAAACATAGACTTAATGATGTGATAATTAGATGCAGGAGGCATCCATAATGTTCTCTATAGGGACTGGAAGAGTAACCTGTCGGTAGAGAAAACTTTGTAGCGAGATAAGCTTCCTAAGGCTATGCTAGACCCAAAATTATGATGACGCAATGACTCAATAACTTTGTGCTCTGTTCAAAGGCAACACAACTGCTGCCAATCACAATATAGTACTCCCTTCCTGCCCGTCTTTTTTTGTTTTTTCATAACAAATGAATGCTATGATACAGAGGAGGGAACGAGTGTCGCAGTAAGCAAAACTAGTTCCAGCAGTGGAACGTACCTATGCTCAATGAAAGGAAATGCATGCAGGAGATGGACACTCGGGGTGATGTTCCCTCCAGGGTATAGGGTGTCAAATTGCGAAGGATATAAACAAGGCTCTACTTGGTTGAGGATGCAAACTGCTTAGACAACGGTTTATAATGCAAAGTGAGAACCAACTAAAGGCTCAATATTGCAAGCGAGGGCATGAGATGCAATCACAATTTAACACCAAAAAATGTCCTTTTTTATATATTTTAGTCTATTTGGTTTGAAAAAGGGGTAAACTTTTGCCAAATAGACGTCTTTTCAAATCCGATTTATGAGTGTGAAAAAGACAAGCTCACTCGACAATCTTTTCTATTTTTTATAGTGAGTTGGAAAAGAGCTTAACTAGGACTCATGATCTTTCAAATCCAATTTTAATGAGTGTGAAAGGGACAAATCACTCGGTGATATTTTCAGTTTTTAGACGAGTAAGAAAAGAGCTTAACTAAGACTCGTTATTTCTATTCTAGTCAACATGTAAAGGGGGAGGGCAAGGCTCCCGTCCCGACCTTCTGCCGAAAGTTAGTACCTTGCAGATAGCTGACAAAAGCTTGGGAAAGCCCAAAGCTCTCCAAGTCGAAGAGGAGAAAGTGCTAACGGAGTACATAGTCTCTGTTATGTTTCAAATAATGTTTCTTAGTGGAAAATACATAGGCGGGGGTATGGGATGCCCTATTTGGTCGTCCCAATCGAAGGGGGTTTCGTCAGGACTTGGAGGGAGGGCATTCGGGGGAAGAATAAATCTCTCTCGTTCAGAAGGGGGAGGATTTGGAATGTTGATGACATGACTGGAAGGTGCATCACTCTCTTCAGGGAGAGTCAGTTTGACCAAAGATTGCATTGGTGTGGCCACTTCTTCAATTATAGGTTGAAGAGGATGCATAGTAACGGGGACAAAAGACGTTTCACCCTCGACAATGGAGGTGAGGTCGGGGGAAAATCGCGGTGGTGGAACCACTGAGACCATTAAAGGAGAAGTGATGTAAGGAGAAACCGTGGGTGTCTCATAATCCGAAGGGATTTTGGGTGAGCCCCACGCCTCTGGTATCCCGAAAGTCACTGAGCACAAACGAGTAAGATGACTTCCTTCACAAGTCCTGCAAAGGAACTTAGGCTTACATCTGAGACGTTTAGGCTTCTCGATGGGACTGGACGAGGAAAGAGAGTCGTCTCCTGTATGATGAATAGAAGCTGGAGATGTGACACAACTATGATTCAGGGTGAAAAGGATGGTGCCCCGAACATAACTGGCAGAGGTTGGGAGCGAGTTGTCAACATAATTTGTAGAAAATGTCGACCCATCGCCGACATGACTGGAAGAGGTTGGCAATGGAGCACCAGTATGACTGACAGTGACTGGGCTAGCAATAGATTGTGGTATTTGATTCCAAGGTCCGAGGAAAGATTGATTCTGAAACATTGCAGGCCAGAAAGGATCCTGGTGTACTCCCTGTCCTTGCCCAGAAACGTGGTGGTTTATGGAAAAGTGGCCTGAAGAGGTCTGGATGGGCATCATCACCGAGGTTTGCGAAGGGATCGAGGTAGGATAAGAATTATTTGAGTGAGGATATATGTTGCCCCCTTGTGAAGGGGTTCCATAAAGAGGGTAGCCCGTATCGTAAAATTGATTCTCCCCATACGAAATACCTGGGGGTATTTGAGGAGTTGTCATGGAAAAGGTGTTTAAAGGGACCGACATGGAAGATGAAAGATACATGGGTGGGGTGTAATAAGTGGAAAAAGCACCCATCTGAGCACTGGCTCCTGAAAGAGCATAGCTAGGATTGGATCCATAAGGGGGAAGGTTACAACCTCCCATGGGAACACGACTCATATCAAACGAAGAAGTGGGCATGGGAACGATGGTGCCCCCGGGTCCAATGCTAGGATTCGTATATGTGGACCAGGGAGGGGGTTGCATGTGGGAAGGCATATCAACAGAAAAATGACTAGAGACCCAAGGTGCGGATTGAGCGTTGTAATCATGCATACCATTGTAAAAAGAAGAAGGGTCTGCCCCCATGAAATGAGAAGGCATCATGGGGTGGGTAGCGGTGAAAGGAGGAGTAAAAGGAACTCCACTACCCATGACAATAAAACCAAAAAAAGACTCCTAGGGCCAACTAGTAGTCAAAGAGAATACCAAAAAGTCAAACGACCAATATGCATGCAAACGGGCTAAAGTGGCTGAGTGGCCTTCCTCACAAAAGAAGGTATGTCTCGTCCAAGAGGGACTTGAGACTCCTCGCTAAAGTTTGGGTAACATAATCAATTATAAGGGCCCTCGTGGGCTTAACAACCAGTCGGTTAGATCCCCCCGGAGAGGTAATCCTCCATAAAGGCTGTGTGATGTCCGACCCTTATCTGACTCAGGGTACAAGCAGAATAATCGCTGCAAGTAACCTATGAGATACTTAAGTCAAGCAACTAATAAACCACAGTATAACCGATGCACAGGTGAGCAATCATAAGTCTGGATCACCGTATGGGCAAGGTAGCAAAGCCCGAAACCTTGAAAGCACTGCCTCTCACAGAGGTATGGGCACTAGCAAGATCCCCAAATATGAATAAATCCACAGAAATATCTCTGACGCTAGGTGAGTATCCAGGGGTTATCCCTTCAACTAACTTCGCACAACCTCGTGATTAACTCCGGTGTGAGCGGAGCCTCCTGATCTTACCGATTATACAATGGACTTCTCAACTCCCTGTCTCAGACACATATGTTGATTTAATTGCCTTGGAGAAGTTTACTCACAAAATCCTATTCCAAAGCACTAAATACTAAGCTAGTTTGTGCACCCTAAAAACAAAATCGTGACTAATCAATTTTAGTTTAAAGCGTAAATTTTATTGGCCATGGTTACTCAAAAAGGTATGGAAGTGAAACTCATGGTGTTATGACTCTGCAAGAAAATAAATATGGATATAATGCAAAGTCTATCTTCAACTTTTCAATGAATGATATGCTAATAAAAACAGTGCAGTCTTCAATTTCAACTCTGCAATAAAGAAGTAAAATACAATCTTTCGCTAAATGTGCTAAGCTAATGATAAAAATTCAAAGACAAAAATGTCAACTAATGCAAAATGCCTATTTTTTTTGTATTTTCAATATTCTAAAAAGAAAATGCATGGATTGATAAGCAACTTGACATACGAATTTTACTGTGTATAAAAGCAGTAACTCAAGAAGAATACCAGGCAGCCAAGCAAACAACCCAGAAACCAAGGACAAATTAAAAATAGAAAGCAAAGAGAAAGACTACGCCCAAAAATTCAACTCCAAACAGGCTTCCTGTCATCCTAGATAATATCAACAGACACTACAGAGACCTAAGAAGGCTCAACAATCTTTAAATCCTACCTAACAGTCACTCAACCAAGCAAACAAGCAAGGGGAAGTGGTATACACGACTGTTAAGGAGAACATAGTGTATATACGATTCTTGCAGTGAGACAACAAGCGTGTATACACGACTGTCAAGGCAAAAAGGGCGTATATGATTTAAAACAAGGCTAGGCAAGGGTAAAAGGATGAAAACTTAGACTCAGAGTGAATAGGATCTATCAAGAAGTGATACGACAAGAAACACAATGGAAAAAGAGCAATGTAAGAAGAAAAAGTACTTCAACCCTTAGAAGGAATATCTCTCCCCAGTGGAGTCTCCATTTCTGTTACAAGGGAAAAACTCTCTATGGCCAAGGCTAAACCACAACAGACAGATGTGACTGCAGAAATCAACTCAATTCCAACATATGCTATATAGACTAATGTGCAATACAAGAAAGAGGCCTACCTCGATCCAACGTTTGATGATGTTCCACCGTTGAGCACTTTGACCCAAAGCTTTATACCTGCAAGAAGTTCTCAACAAACAAGCGAAGCAAGTATATAGTGATGATATAAAAGGATTTATCACATCAGATAACATAATCCATTAACATACATTGAAAACATGCCCATGGATAATAATCATATATTTGCAATATACTAATAGGACAGGAAATGAGTATTTATATTAATAATTGATCAACAGAAGCGTCAACATTATAGACTTCCGTGTCGGCACGGTTCGAAACCAAGAAACAAAGTTCCTTCCAACTGGATCTCCATCACTTCAATCCTCCACCAAAGACAAGCTCATAGAAAAGAGGCAATGAGATCCTCTCAGCAATAGGGAAATAGCTTGGGGGATGAACACTGTGTCCAGACTTGAGGGACAAAGGGATGCAGACTCAATATGAAGTAATTTCTCCAAAGTAACTTTGCTCTCAAAGTTGAATTCTTTCTCCTCTTTTCCATAGCTCGAAATTGTGCTCTTATAGCCTTCAGAATGCAACTGAAGGGCCGAGTCAAAATGTTTCCAGTATATGGAAGGCCAAGGATCAGAGATCTTCTGTCGTGACATGGAAACCCAACCTTATTTTGTATTTTCTGGCACAAATCCTGATATACACGAGTTGTAGTGGAGTAGCAGGCGTATACGCATCTTGTATAACATATAGGGAGAGTATATGTGGAAAAATGTATATTTTAGCTCTCGATTCATAAAAAATGTATATATATATTTTTAAGTTCATTCTTTCTACTACCCAAAGGTTAGGACTTTGTTTTTGATATTTCCAAGATTGTGTGAAGCCAAAGTTTGTTTTTATTAAAGCTTTTGTGCTTGATTAAAACTTTATATATATTTTCCCAAAAATATACAATTTGGAATCTTTTGGGCAATAACTTGTTATTGATAGGTCAAATGTAGGTATTATTAATAGTGTGGACATTTTCATTCAAATATGCTTCCATGACACTAGTGATTAGTTTTGTATCAATTCTTATTTCTAGTTTCAACTTTATGGTTGATGTAAGGTCTCCCATGACACACATCAAGCACGCGTGCTCCTTGGGCATATTCGATGATAGAACAAACAAAGAGCACAAGGAAGAAGCGATCGATTGGGTGAACATAGACGTTTGGGTGTGAACAATAGCACCTTAGGCGCATGATGGTGACGCATGGTACCAAGGGGGCACACACCGTACTTTCCTTAGAATGATTGATGGAGACTCAGGTTGTGTTTGAGAAAGTGCGGGGCAACTTGGGAGCATGCCCAAGGAGCGGACCTGTTTTCCCTCAACAACATGGGCATAACGGAGAAGTTGGATGACCCCATCGACACACCCACAAGGAGTCATGAAGATCAACATGAGAGAATGCACAAGGCAAGGGGCACGTCGATCCAAGAGACAAATGGTTGATGGGCACGCAAACTTGGATAGGCGCATTGGGTCCAGGGAAGAGGTGTGACGAGTTGGTCGAGTGTGGGTTCACAAAGGGGCATGGTGCACCCAAGAGACGTGATTCTTCGCAAAAGTGACCCTTGGAGTCCATATAAGAGCAAGGGCGCACAACCAAAGGAAGGCATAGAGAAATTGACAATGATTTGGAGAAAATGAGTATGAGGTAAGTCTGAGGCAATGAATTGAGGCATAATAGCCATGATGGAAGACAAGTAGCCAATAGTTGGACGCTTTGGAAGGTTTTGGGGAATTCTGGAAACACAGGTCTATTGTAGGTATGCGTGAGATATAACCGGAATTTGTGTTAACTTGGTGAAATTGTGAGGTAAGAAAGGGACAACAAATCTGCGGTTGTGGGAACATTTGAGGTGCACCACAAGAGGTTGCGGAGATGGTTGCGACAAAAAATATTGGTGTGACGAATCCTTGCATGAGTGACTTGGTGAGGTGAGGCAAGTCGTTTGATTATGTCGAATTCGTAAACTGAGCCAATAGTGCTCATATTGTAACTGTTTCACAATAAAAAAGACTTAATCGAGTGTTAGGCACAGTTTGTGCCACCCACACTATTTCTGTGTTTGTCTTTGTTTGTTATGTAGTTATTCTCTTGGAATCTCATGTTCATGGATGTATGCTTAAATAAGACTAAGTGTTAAACTGTGTTAACAATTGTCTAATTAAGCAAGAGTTTCACTAGAGTAGGAGTGTAACTCGCCGATATCCTAGAACAATGTATGGTTATGGTCTAGATGAGGAGGCGTAGTCTGGAAAAATTATTCTTGGTGTGCCACACAACCAAGTAAGAACTGTTGTTAGGCGAATTATATGCTAATAATTTTGGCACATTTAAAAATCAATTTGGGTTCATAAACTTACAAATTACCAGGCACAATATATGCAAGAATGACCTCAAAGTGTCTAAAAACTTCTCAACTAACACATCATTCTCTTATCCACTACAAAAGATAACTTTCAGGAATTGGTTGCTCATTTAACAATGAATATTCTATGGTAGAATTGTAGGTTAAATGCATAATTTTTCATTCAACAATACTACGCTTCATTCACTCCATAAGTTAGATTGACAACCTTCATTAAAAAATATAAACAATCGGAACGAAGAACTAATAAATGCAGGACATGTTTCTATCATGAGCAATTGCAAACCAATGAAGAATTAGTGACAAATAAGTGCATAGATTGCAACTCTGACAATTCCTTGTTTAGAGTATCACCATTCACACTGACAGAAAAAAAAGTTTGAGAATCCTATTCCAACAAGAATTAGTTGAACAACACATCATGAATAAAACTGTAACATCAAGCAATTAACATTACTACAGAATCATGTCACACCTGTTACGGGAATCAAACTATGAAATTATATAAGCAAACAAAATCACACTTATTCTAATAAAAAAGTAAAACTAAACTAGGGCGCTACATATGAGATGAAGGGGGCCATTCCTTCACACAAAAGTACATCCACTATGTACCTACAAACTCATGATTTCAAGAATTGAACACACATAAAACTGTCTTGTATTTCAGAAAAAACTTAGTACATAATTTAAACAGTCTGAGTCTCGCTTCCCTCTTATTGCTTGCTATAATCTATATATGTTCCAGGCACGAATGCCTTCAATACTTATAGAATTATATTTTATTAAGAACAAGCAATTCAGAGCATCCAATCCCATACAAAATCCACTAAAGATAACCAAGAAGTTACAATATCAGATTTGGACAAATCAATGAGTAGACATAATTAGATATTTGGTCATCTAGTTACGATTTCATGGTTGAAGGCATGAAATCGCAATATACTCACGTGCTATAGGATTCAGTTGGAGTGTTGACCATGAAGAACACTTTCCTTGTTGGATCTTTGGCTGATTTAGGCAATAGGTATCCATGTGTATGTGTTTCTCCATAAAACCCACATCTTCGAATCATCTGGGAAGTTTGACAAGTAACCTAACTGTCGAGGCAATTGCATGATCTTGTTCAAAATGATACAAGAACATTCGAGTAACCTCATTAATGAGAAATTAAACATATATTATTCATTAAACAAGGAAAATGCAATACATAGAATAGAATAATTACTTTTGAGTAAAAAATGTACTTTGAAGACAAAATGGAAAAATATATGTCATCATGAGGTAATAAGATGGGTAAATGGTCAAAACAAGATCTTGTAGACTGTACCAAATACGTCAAAATAGGGACCCCACATCTTCCCCATGCCTGAGGAGTTGCATGTCCCCATGCAAAATTGGACCTTTGTTCATCTCCAAAATATAACTCCCAAAATTGTTGATACCTAGATCGACACAAGTCCCATATTAGGCTTGAACGACCGCTTGAGCAAGTACATTAAGTTCAAAGGTCCCTTGCTGAATCCTTTCAAGTTTGGTCTTGAGTCTCTGATTCCTCAAAATATGTTTCTTGGCTTGTCTATACCATCGCCGAGCCTTCTTTAGTGACTTCTTGTTATCCTTTTTTAACTAAGAAATCTCCTCCTGAAATCTGATACTAGAATCCTTTAACAATGTGTTTTCATTCTTAATGTATTCTTCTAACACTATCATCTCCCTAATTTTCCTCTTTAGTTAACTAATCTTTTTTCCACTCCTAGATGGGTTGTCAATACCAAGCGTTGCATCAACTGACTTCTCTAGTAGGCTTTCACTTGCAGGAAAACTACCTGACTAAAATTCCTCAACAATTTTCCCCACATCAGGGCTATCATGCAATTCATTATGTTTTTCTTATTGCTCACACACAATTATCGTTTCACTAGAAATATTTGAATGCTTTATCTTGGGAGGGTTTTCAAGTATTACCTCCTTCTCGGTTTTCTTCTGAATTTGAGTTAATCCTTCAACAATTTAAGTGGCATGACTCCTCGTCATCCTCTATGGATTAGGTGCCATTGAAACTTCCCTAATTCTTTGTGCAGTTGGCTTCTTATGGCTCGTGATAACATGAACATCTTTGTCCATTTCCTTGAACTCAGGGCCGACTTCATACTCCTCTTGTAGCTGACTCTTTCTCTGTTTTCTCAAGTTCCTCTTCTATATCCTCGGGTTTTTCTTCTGCCTCTTCAATCTCTTTCTCTACTTCTTCAGGTTCAGGTTCCTTTTTTGCTTCTTAAGTCTCCCCAAACCAATTTCAGGCTAAGAAATCTTCCCAAGTATCATTCTTCTTCCCTAGCTCATTCAAAACCAACATTTTTACGAGGTCGTGATGATGTAGGTTCCGTTCCATAGTCCCACCGTAGACCTTCTTATGTGCGGTTGCCTCCATATTTGTCAACAATTTCCACAAAAAGTAGGGTAAGTTGAGATTTTGAACTTCAAAGTGCAATAGGAATTGGATGTGGTAAAAAAAGGTCAGGTTGAAGTGACTTTGACACGTAATTTATTTCTATTACATGATCAAAAGGTTCTGATATCTTCTCTTCAACATGCATCGTGATGTCCCCTTAGACCATTCTAGTTTCATACTAGTCAGTTTTAGAAATGGAGCCTAGCTCACTTTTTTCAATTTGCTTGCTTTTGAACCAATGCTTTCCATCCTATAGGAGTTATGTTGCATGTGCAATGGAGTATTTTGACACTGTAAGCTCCAAATCCCCGATAGTCGCTTTGTTCCCATCGAACCCTAATGCAAAATTCGAAGTAACTTCTGCATTATTCCCATTGTATTTCAAGAAGAAGGGAAGCCGACCTACTTTCTCTATCTTCCTCCTACATTTTGGGTATGCTTCTAATAGCTCAGCTTCGTTGGGTTCAAATCTGAATGTGCTCCTCATTGTTTCTCATGACAAGGAGAAGTAGGGTTTGAATCACATCGTTCAGCTCAATCAACAGATGAGAAGCATGTTCGATACAACGAGAAAGTGACTCAACAAAGTTTAAATGATAATTGATAGGTTAGTTGTCATCATGATGATTAGATCGTCATGATCTGATTTAATAGGTCAAGAAGGTAATGATCAACGCGATGGGTTTTGGAATGATGATGATTCGTGTGGATGGTGGTGGAAGGTTGGGAAATGATTCTAAATTGAGTTATTTGAAAGGTTGTCAATTCGACGCATGGGAGATAGGATCATAGTTGAGAACATTTTAATTCAAAGGGTTGCCACTATTAACATTACACTTCCTAAATTCAATGAAAAAAATAAATTTTAATACATTGCCCAAGTTTCAATTACTTGGATTTACCTTATTGCTTTATAGGACCAAGAAATATACCTGTTATGAAGTTTTGATTGATTTTGTCTAGTGCAAGGATCTTGTTTTGGACTAGAATCCTTGGCAACTTAGAAGCAAACTCTATATCGTGGATTGCTACAAGAAAACATGGGTTTTCATATAGTTCTGGTAGCAATCCACCTATACCCCTAACTTCATATTGTTCCTATGGTGTTCAAGAACATAGAACATGAACCAAAATGAAGATCCTCTATACTTCTTTATTTACCAAAAATGATACGAAAAATGTGAGAATTGGAACCATTGTATACAAACAATCTTGGAAATGAAATGCTATTGGAACATGAACAATAACAACTACTACAAGAAATGAAAATTGAATGCTACATGGTTGTTGTGGTTGAACTGTTGCAAAAATATTCATCCTTACCCTCTTTATGTACATTCCCTTCCATGTGAATAAATTTATTGAAGTAGAAAATGGAGGGGAATCGTTGGATTACCAACCATTAATGGATGTTGTTAATCAACGCGAGATTGCTCACCAATAATGCCAATAAGAATCAAGGTACCCCAATGCATCCTTTCAAACATGGATATATGTGTTGAAGTCGAGTAACTTGCAGAATTTGATAGTTAGGAGATATTAGTGCATCCCCACTACTGTGAGTGAGAAAACTTGTCATTAAGGCATACAAGTTCCAAGACATTATTACAATCTCTGATCTCAAAACCCAGATAAAGAATTGGAGTTGATGGGCCAAGATTGTTGGAAGCAGGGCCTTAATGAATCCCCCATCATCCAACATGAGAACCATTCAAAATGATTGAAGAAGTTGTGAAAAGTGAACCACCACAAGACACAATTTTATTTGGGAATCTCACCAGCCAAAAACTTGGTTTTCAAGTAAGGTTCCGGCCCAACTATGCCATAATTTCTGGTTTTCACAATTGAGCATTATTTTCTCTTTAATTTTTATTTTTGTTTATTTTTTATTTTTTGTTTGATTGAAAATAGAAGAAAAATAGGAAGAGGAAGGATGTGGGGAAACTCCCTCAACTACTATATGCATTTCAACTTGCTCCATAATATCCTTGAAAAACTTTCCCTTAGATTTGGGATCTTGATAGAACTTGAGCCTATGCCCATTAACCAAGAAGGAGACTCTCTCATCATCTATAGTTCGAATCTTAACAGATACATTGTCGAAGACAACTTCAATCTCATATGGACCAAGCCAACAGGTATTAAATTTTCCTTTGAAGTCCTTAAATGTGGAGTCAAACAAGAGTGCCCAATCACTTACTTTGAATGATTTATTCTTAATGAACCCATCATGCCACTTTTCCCTCTACCGCTGGATAAGATTAATATGTTGGAAGGCTTCCTGATGCATCTCGTCCAAATCAATGAGTTGAACAATTCTTTCCTTCCATGCCTTTGTCAAATCCATCCCCAATTTTTATACCATTCAGAAGGTCTTGATATGGAAGTCCATGGGAAGGAGAACCTATTTCCCATACACCATCTCATAATGGGAAAAACCAACAATACTTCTCCATGTTGTCCTGTAATCCCATAAGACTTATGGAAATCTCTCTAACCAATCTTTCTTGTGTAGTTGTACCGACTTTGTCAAAATTCCTTCCAAAACCTTATTTGTCGACTCCACCTGGCCATTATCCCGTGGGTGATATGGAGAAGATTTCTTGTGCTTAATGTGATACTTATGAGTAATTTCCTATACCAACTTAGATGTAAACTGAGTTCCTTGGTCAATAGCAATTTCTCTAGGTACCCCGAAGTGGGCAATAATGTCCTCAAACAAGAAATTTGTTGCTTTTTCTATTGCTCTAAATAAATCCTTTTCTTCCATCCATTTTGTAACATAATCGATGAAAACTAGAATGTACTTCTTACCTTTTGACAGGGGATTGATCGGTCCCATGAAGTCCAAGGCCCATTTTTCAAAAGGGCTTGTTATAACTTGCGATTGAAGTGACATCTCATATGTTTGAACTAGTCGACCTATATTTTGGAAAATATCACATCCCCAGACATACTTCTTGACATATCGGAAGAGAGTAAGAGAATAATAGCCCGAATGGAGAACCTTGTAAGATGTTCTTCGATCTGCAAAGTTCCCCCCACAAGATTCATCATGATATGATTTTAGGATGTTGAACATCTCATCCTCCTTATATCAGGACCAGTGTAAAAGAGATCTCCCCTAATCCAGGAGTATGGAGCACTCACTTTAACAACCCTTTTCTTTTCCTTGGGTGAAAAATAAGGTGGAAACTTTTTTATAGTAAGATAGTTAGCTATGTCTGTGAACTATGGTGAGCCAGTAGATATAACAAATCGATTTTCACCTAGAAAATTATCATGAACAAGAATATTCTCACCTTTGTTATCAAGCCTAGATAGGATCTGCTACTTGATTTTCCTTAATTGGTTTGTCCACAAGGGTGATGTCGAATTCCTGTAGTAGTAGAAACCATCTAGTGATCCTACCATTCGTGATAGGTTTGTTCATGAAGTACCTAATGCCAGAGTGGTCAATATGAATAAAGAATTTGTACCCTGTGATGTAATGCCTAAATTTATTAATTGCATAAACCACTGCAAGGAACTTTTTTTTAGTCACAGTGTAATTAAATCCAGTTGGAGTTAATATATTTCTTATGGAATAAATATCATAAGTTGAGAGATTTTCCTTTTGACCCAATATGACTCCTATAGATAAATCTGATGCATCGGTTGAGATGTGGAATGAGAGGGTCCAATTTGGTCCTCTCAATACCGAGGTCGAGGAGATATTTTCCTTCAGTACATCAAAGGCATGTTGACATTCATCATTTAAAAATATTTTAGTATCTTTTGCAAGCAATTTGAACAAGGGAAGGTCTATCTTCATAAAATTTTCCACAAATTGTCAACAGTAGCTTGCATGGCCTAGGAAGCTTCAGACTCCCTTTTGATTGGTTGGAGGTGACATTTTGACAATTACTTCTATCTTGACTGGATCTACCTTTATTCCTGCAACATATACATGGTGACCTAGTACAATTCCTCCAGTCATTATCATAAAACATTTCTCATTGCTTAATGCAAGATTTGTCTCCCTACATCTTTTCAAAACTTTTTCAAGATTAATCAAAGCTTCATCAAAATAATCACTTGTCATAGTAAAGTTATCCATGCATATTTCCATACAATGATGTAGTAAGTTAGAAAAATGCCAAGTATCGCTCGTTGAAATGTGGCTGGTGCATTGCATAAACCAAAGGGAAATACCTCGTAGGGATATGTCCCCTAAGGACATGTGAAATTTATCTTGTTCTGGTCTTCTGGAGCAATCTAGATTTGGTTGTATTTGCTGAACGCATCCAGAAAATAAAAGCATTTCTTTTCGGCTAGTGTGTCTAGAACCTGGTCAATCAAAGGTAGGGGGAAATGTTATTTTAGGGTGGCCTTATTCAACTCCCTATAATCTATACATAGTCTCCATTTCCCGGTTCTTTTTAGTAATGATCACTAATGGTGAAAACCACCGAATATCTGAGATGGGATAAATGAAAACAATATTCAAGAGTTTCTGCAATTCAACCTTCACTATTTCCATCAAGGATGGATTCATTCTTCTATGTGGCTATCTAACAGGGGTGGAATCGTTTTGAATATAGATGTGATGGATGCATGTGTCTGGGTGAATTCCTTTCATATCAGTATATTCCCATGCAAAGGTATCAAAAAAGTTTCTTAAAACCTGGATTAATTTTTCTTCTTCTTCATTGTGTAAGGTATAATTTATGTTTAATGTTTTTTTTGGAAAAATTTCAATGATCTTATAACCATATCCAGAAATTGAATGCACAAAAAATATTGATGAAAAGGCAGATAATAGTTCCTCTTCATTGCAATTTTCTTGAAAATTCTGTTAAAAAGGACAATCAATAGAGTATTGAATGTGAGATGATGACTGCCCCCCAAAATACTACAAGAGATCTGGATTAGTAACGTGATGATTAATCAAATTATTGTCAGTATTTTCCTTAAAAATCATGGCATGTACAATAGTCAAAATGGGTTGAACAACTTCATCGTTGTTGTTTTCGTCAAGCCATTGTATACATTCAAGATCAACAACTGGTCTAGCTTGGGGTAGAGGGTAATTTGTTTGGTCTTGGTGCCATGTGTAATTGCCATATTCCTAGACCTGCAACTGATGAAAGCATTAGTTGTGGCCAACCATAGTGTCCTGAGAATTAAGGGGTGCCCACCCAGATTAGATTTAGGTTGTATGACATAGAAATTTGTTGGATACTCCCATGAGTCCAATGTGACAATCACATTCTCTAAAATACCCTCTGGCTTAACTTTGGATAGATCAACCAATCCAAACATAGTGGGTGTAGGGAGGATATTATGAAGTCCCAATTGAATCAGGGCTTCTAATGTCATCACATTTATGGCTGCATCCAAGTCGATTAAGGTATTTTCAATGGGAATTTTATTGTTAACAACTGTGACCACAAGATTCCCAGGGTTCATGAGGCTTGCCAATTGTCCTACAACTTGGATGGTTGTGGGTCCTTTTTTCGTCTACATAGATTTGTAATGCATGAGTCCCAAACTATTTTAGTTTAAATGGGTATGTCCTTTATTTCTTGTAGTAGGGGTATTTTAATACATAGATTTTTCAGTTTTGACACCAAATCGAACTCAAAAGGTATGATTGATTTTTCCAGTTCCAACCTCTCTGGAAAAGGAGGTTGATTAGGTTATAATAATTTTTCCTTCTGAGAACTGGGTTGTGGGGCTGTTTGATCTTGAGAATGACTCTGAGATTGAATATGAGATTGATATGGCGACTGAAGTTTATCAATTTCAGACTAGATAGGAGCTTACTCCTCTTCATTTTCTTGAACAATCACTGAGGATTTGGATTAAGAACCTTCCCAGACATCAGGTGAATTTTTTATAATGACATAGACATGATGGAATACGTGGGAAAGGTTTGCAGATCAATTCCATAAAAGACCCAAACTAGCTTATTATTGTTAGGATTGGGAATGGGGCATACATGAATTTGGGTTGGTTGTGGAGGATTTTGAGGAGCAGGTAGTGACAATTGTTGTGGGTGTTTGATTTGTTGTTGAGGAGCTTGTGGGGTGTGTGTTGTATATGGGGGCGGTGCATGATAAGGAAAAGCAGTCATGCCATCATATGATGGACCACGCAAACCTTGCTGCCAAATCTACAGTTGTGGAATAATATGAGGTGGCAAATGTTTCCATGGAACAGGAGTATTCCACATTTGATTACGAGAATAAGGAAATTGAGTTGAATAATTTTGAACCATACCTGAAGGCTTGGATTGCCATGGTTTTTATGGTGCCATCACATAGAATGAACATGAGGCCTCTTTCTCCCCTTGATATACCTTAATTCCTGACGATGATGAGCAGTCGATGGTGGCATGGGATTTTTCACAAATACGACAAATTTCAATGTTGTCTAGGGGACACTCCCTCAAAGGGTGCTTCCTTCGACATTTAGGACATAATCTAGATAAATATTTTTCTGAATCGTCCTACTTCTTATTAACCAACAAAACATCCAATTGTGAACGCAAGGAGTTGACAATATTAGTTTTAAAATTTCAAACATATTACCAATTTCAGCCTTCGTGACCCCTGTTCCTACAACAAATTTTATAAAACCTGGAGGTGACATATTTGAAGTTTCTATCTGTCTTTGAGTTCCCTCTTGAATATCCTCTGCATAAGTCACATACCTCATCATACAACAACTGGGAAACATCACATGATCCCATCAAATTGAGAAATTCTAAACACTCATCCTGTATGCCTCTTAGCATAATTGTTCTCATTGTCTCTTCACTCAATTGGATTTGTTTTGATCTTTGAGGGTTACGCTGAAATCATTCCACATAGTCCTCTAAACTTTCATCCTCTTTGTGCATCATTTTGAAGATTTATTCTCTGAGTTCTTTGCCTTTGTAGTAGTCTTGATATTTCTTCAAAAACACTTTCTTCATCTCATCCCAAGTTTGAATGCTATCCTCACCAAGGCCCATAAACCATCAGAGGGTTGCACCCTTCAGGCTGGTAGGAAACAATTTTAATTTCTAGGAAGTAGTAGAACAATCCTAGCTCCTACAAAGCACATCAAAGTCAAATAAGAATGCATCGAGGTCTTCACTAGCAAGTCATGGAAATTTGATAGAGCATATGGGGGAATGTTCTTCATTTGTGTCGCTCCACTAGGATCTCTGATAGGAAAATCAAAAGTAATTGTCGCCTCATGGTCGATGCTTGTTACTTCCATGTCTTCCATTTCGTACTACCGAATAATAGGTTATTCTTGTGCCATATATGATTTAGATGTTTCTACCAAGATTTATGGATCTTGAACCATATTGGTCTGTAATTCTATATCAGGATGCCCTGCAACAGTAGGAGTAAGAACTGCTTCTACTTTGGGGGTCTCTTCCTTGATTGGAACAAGTATAGGAGCTTTCTCAGGTCCCTCAACTCTTACTCCTGAAGTTCCTCCTCCGAATTTTTCTGCCATGGGGTTAGTAGAATGGGTGGTACTTGCAACACCACTAAATGGGGCGGCAAGGTTGGGTTTATTTTGAGGATTTCTACCTCTATTAGCCTTAGTCTTATTCATACAATATTTATCATTCTAAAAAATTAAAACTACTAAAAATATCGACATGAAAAGGGCTCATGGAGACTCACCAGAGTATTTGCGTAGGCTTTCACCTCCCCTCTTACTGCTTCCACCTTCAGAGTATGAAATGTTGGTCCTGCAAAAACTAAAATAAAATAATTGCACACTCACTTGATATTATCTCCTTCAACACCTCCTCGACAACGACGCCAAAAATGTTGGGCGAATTATATGGTAATAATTCTGGTACATTTAATCATAAATTTGGGTTTGTAAACTTATGAAGTGCTAGGCACAATATGCAGAACTGACCTCAAAGTGTCTAAAATCTTCTCAACTATCACACCATTCTCTTATCCACTACAAAACATAACTTTCATGAATTGGTTGATCATCTAACAATGAATATTCTAAGGTAGAATTGCAGGTCAAATGCAGACTTTTGCATTCAATAATAATTAGTTTCATTCACTCCATAAGTTAGATTGACAACCTTCATTAAAAAATATAAACAATTGAAACGAGGAACTAATAAATGCAGGCAAGGTTTCTGTCATGAGAAGTTTCCAACCAATGAAGAAATAGTGACAAATAAGTGCATAGATTGTAGCTCTAACAATTTCTTTTTCAAAGGATCATCATTCACACTGACATACAAGCAAGCATGAGAATCCTTTTCCAACAAGAATTAGTTGAACCACACAACATGAATAAAATTGTAACATAAACCAATTAACATTAATACATAATCGTGTCACACCTATTACAGTAATCAAACTGTGAAATTATATAAACAAACAAAATCACACTTATTCTAATACAAAAATGAAAACTAAACTAGGGTGCTACTTCTGAGATGAAGGGGGGCATTGCCTTCACTCAAAAGTATGCCCACTACGTACCTACAAACTTAGGATTTCAAGAATTGAACATGCATAAAATCGCCTTGTATTTCATAAAAACAGAGTACATAACTTTAGTAGAGTCTCAATCTCACATCCCTCTTATCACTTGCTATAATCTATATATGTTTTAGGAACAAATGCCTTCAATACTTATACAACTAAATTTTATTTAGAACGAGTAATTATGTGCATCCAATCCCGTAATAAATCCACTAAAGATAAGTAGGAAGTTAGAATATCAGACTCAAAAAAATCAATGAACATATAGAATTACATAATTGGTCATCTTGTTACAATGTCAAGACTGAAGGAAAGGAATTGCAATATACTCATGTGCTAGAAGATTTGGTTAGTGTTGACCAAAAAGAGCGTTTTCATTGCTCTGACTGATTTAGATAGTAGGTATCCATGTGTACGTGTTTCTCCATAAAACCCACATCTTTGAATCAACTGGGAAGTTCGGAAAATATCTTAATCGTCGAGGAAATTACAATATCATGTTTAAAATGCTATAGGAACATTTGAGTAACCTCATCAAATTGAACAATTAAATATATATTATTCATTAAACAAGAAAAATGAAATACTTAGGCTAGAATAATTACCTTTGAGTCAAAATGCACTTTGAAGAAAAAATGGAAAAATATAGGTGATCATGAGGTAATAATATGGGTAAATGGAAATATAAATGGTCAAAAAAATATCCTGTAGACTGTACCAAATACCTCAAAACAAGGACCCTGCAACTGGCATAGTGTTGCACGCCCCCAGGAGGTGAACAATTGCAAGATTGGAACAAGCGTCCTATGGGGTCGTGATAGGTGGTATCAGAGCAAGTTTGGATTTTCACCACTATTGCAGCCATAATAGTTTTTAGGGGGGTGGTGGGGGTGACACACTTATTGGTGAAGCAGTCTAGGCGCGGGCTTGGTGAGGGTTTGATGGACTGACCCATCACAAAGGAAACCTGAGCGTACACTTGGTGGGTTGCGAGAGGGTGAGTTGTAGACGAAATTTATGACTTGTGAGAAAGCTTGGGTACACTCTTTGAGAAGTCCAAGCGTAAATTTATGAGGGTGAACCAAACACTTGGGAAAGGAAGACGAACACAAGACTATCACAAACTCGATATCAAAATTAATTGTAGATTTGATCGTAGAATTTTGAAGAAGTATTGAGACAAACTCTTGGGTTCCTTGGACGAACCCTTCGCAAGTAAAGTGAAGGTACTTGGAGGGCCATCCATAGATGATGGCAGTGACATCGAGAGGGAGCCCAAGACTGGAATAATGAAGGATCAGATTGTTATCTTCGAGAATATTATCGAGTAGATGATAGACGCATTGTGCCAACATGGTGAGAAGGTCGATCAAATGGAGATTGAGATGGGAAAGTTGAAGCATGGGTTTAACAAAGTTGTTCAGGAGAGCTAGAACACTATTGATGTGATGATAGACACCTTGACCAATGACATTCAAGATAGACTCAAGACAACAGAGGACACACTTGCCATGGTCACACAGAGATTGAAGGACCAAGATGACAACATCAAATTTTTGAAACAAACTTTGGATAACAAACATAGCTCCACTGTCATGTCGATGAGGATCAATATAAAGGAACCCAATCCATACAATGGTACTCACAATGCTAAGTTGTTGGGAAAATTCTATTGGGACATTGAGCAGTACTTAGAGTTGTTGAACATAAGTTCATACAAAGCCAAGGTGAACGCTACAATGATGTTCTTGACAGGAACTACTAATCCTTGGTGGAGGAAGTGGGTGGAAGACTAAGTAGCTAGGAGAATCGTTGAGAAGATAAAAAACTAGGCAGAGATGAAAGCAGTCTTGAAGGAACAATTTGGTCCGGGGAACCAAGCATGGATTGCAAGAAATCAATTTTTGGCTCTCAAGCATGATGGTGAGATCCAAGCCTGCATCAAGGAATTCACAGGGCTCATGTTGGAGATCAAATACATGTCAGAAGAAGACAAAATTTTCCACTTCAAAAATGGTTTTCAACCGTGGGAGTAGAGTGAGTTGTGATGACATAACATGTAGACTCTTGCATCGACAATCATTGTAACAGAAAAACAATTGGACTTTCGAGGTGAACCCAATACAATTCCTAGGAATAATGAGGACGCCCAAGGTGAGAAGTAGCAGCAAGGGAAGGGGAAAAGGAAGGACAAAAAAAGACGAATACGTCCACAAACAATGAAGACAATTCCAAGCAAACAAACACAATGAAAGAGAATAAGTCGATTTCATGTTGGATTTGTGTCAAGGATGACTATGCAAAGAATTCTCCCTTAAAACAAAATTTGCATGCTTTGGAGAAGGCAGACAACCCATATGTTGGAGTCTTGTAGGTCTTGAACACTGTCAAGGAGGGTGAATCCATAGAGGGACAAGAGTAAGACGAGACAAAACTTTTCTATGTGCAAGATGAACTCAATGGAAATTTAGTGGTAGACATGGTGGACAATGACATGCCACATAAATGTTTGAGGGAAGACATGGTATAGAGGCTTGGATTGCAGCCTGAACCAATGCAGACAACCTTCAAGAAAATCAACACATGTGTAGAAAGGGTCATTGGTGTGGCCAATGACATCTCGTTGAAGCTTGGTCACTGGTGTAGAAAGGTGAATTTCACCATTGTTCCTATGGATAATTTTTAAGTTGTGTTACGGACAACCATAACAAGAAATATTCTAGAGATGAACTTGGACGATGTGGGTTGATGGTTGGACAGTCTAACACAAAGAACAAAAGGAAACTCGTGTCAGTGGAACAAAGGATTACCGATGTTGAAGAGATATTTAGAGATTTGTCTAAGACAATGTATGTCTTGGATGATTTCTATTTGAAAGTTTATGAGTGGAAGCGAAGGACAAAGGAAGTCACAAATATGAGGATTAAGGAACAATTCGTTGAATAAGATCAGATACCATCCATGAACCAAGAGAACGCGAGGGAGACACAACAACCTTGGTGGGAGAGAACCAAGTAAGAAGCCAATTCCTCCTCTAGCGAACTTGGACATGGTGAATGGTTGTATGTTCCTGAGCTAGAATGAATCATGGAGGAGGGCAAAGGAAAAATCGGTTCAAGTGTACCGCTTCTTATGCACATAATGAAAAAGTATGGTAACAATTCTTCGATGACATTGGGATGGATTGGAGATGAGGGAGATGGCCCAACCAACTATCTCCCTTCACCTTCAAACTAGACTACAACATGTTGGCTCACTGTCTCGGTGGGAAGCAGTGAGGCCAATGGAGCGCCTTAAGGAGGTGCCTTGATGAAAAATATTGAGAATGGAGTGGGTGACTTGATATATTAGAGGAAACAAAGAGTTGTAGATGTGACAAGTTTGCAGAAAAAAAACAAATGTTTGAACATGAATATGAAAGTTCTTGAGACTAAGGCGCGATGATTGGACTAGCTACCCAATCAGCTGAAGTCACAAGGGGATCCAATGCACAGAATCATGGGTAGATGACCGAATTATGGAAGAAAAAACAATTCAGAGAGAAACAATGCTTCATAGACTCGCATAACTTCCTAAGGAGACTTTGTCTTGACGACAACATTTGAGGAACCAATAGTCGTTGAGAAATGAAGAGATCCAAAGATGGGGTAGAGATGCCATGGAGATCAATGGATGTTGTCGAGGACGACAAAAATTTAGAGTGGGGGAGGATGTAATGTCTCCCATGACACCCACTGAGCATGTGCGCTCCTTGGGTAGATTCGACGACTGAATGGATGAAGAGCACAAGGAATAAGCGATTGATTGGGTGAACAAAGATGTTTGAGTGTTTAATTGGCCTATGCAAAATGCTCTTTGTCAATTTTGGTTAACTTTATTGTAGCAGACATGGTGAAATGTTATGTGAAGTCCATTTGTAGATTGAAACACTTGTTGTTTAATTGGCCCATGTAGAAGATGTGGTGAAATGTTGTGATAAGTCTATTTGTAGATGGAAACACCTTTTGTTTAATTGGCCTATGAAAACTATTATTTGTCGAACTATAACAGATGTACTGAAATGTTGGTTGACTTTATTGTAGTAGATGTAGTGAATGTTGATGTTGGTTGACTTTATTGTAGCAGA
>ML818009.1:58257-89899 GCA_009831015.1 Picea engelmannii
GTGAAGGCTTCATGTAGATCTGAACAATAGAGTATATCATAGTTGGAAAACTGGAACATATCTATGTGGCACTTCTTCTGTCATCATGAGATCTGATCTACTAAGTAGTCATCTTGATGTTATAGGAAATCTTCACCATGCTTCTGTTGTGCATTGGAGGTTCTCCACCAAGTTATCTTCTTCTATCTGCGTACAGGAGTCTCTTTCTGGTATGCCTCAAGGTCTTGAGATTTCTCTTCATACGCTCTTTATTCAATTTCTGTGGAGAACATTCTTTGTATTCATTTGATGTAGAACTTCAACTCATGGATGTTGCGGATGATATAATGACTTATGTAGAGATAAGTCTGGTTTGTTGGAACAAGTAATCATCATAGTCTTCTCCCTCCATCAGGGAGAACCTATAGTTCTAGATCTTCGCAATGCTATCATTCATAAGTCTTCCATACACTGTTCTTTATTATGACTTTCATTTCCTCTGCTTGATTGCTTTTATTGAGTTCATATCAGGCTGGTAATCTTTTGATTCTTAATATTATGACTGGTTGTTCTGGCTTTTCTTTCTTTCTTGGAATCTTCATGTTCTTCTTCATGTTTTTCTTTAGCTCTTGGGTCCATGGAGTTTATTATAGATTCCATGCCCTAGATATTCCACTTCTTCCTTTCATCATAGGATCACAGATTTGGATGATCAACCAGGAATACTTTAAAGTTTCTCTTCAAAGAAGTCTTCTTCTGTGGTTGAAATGAACACGTACTGTCTTTCATGGATGCTACCATGGATATATATATATCATCATCTTCAACATATTATAGGATTAGCTCCCTCCTAATCCTTGCTTCATGTATAAGTGCATATAATCGGCTCCCTCCGTCTGACAAAGTCCATGCTTCCATCTGCATCCTTGTTGTCTTCTGCAATATATAATTGGATCTCTTGTTTAATAGAGTCCATGCTTCTGTCTTGTTGTCTTCTACAAAACATCATAAGTGGTCTTTTATGGAATCCACTATGATAGTCATAGCATTGATGTCAACATCTTTGAACTTCTCCATAGCTGCAACGTTCTGCGGTTCCTTCTCTTTTACTTCTTCAAACTCTGGCTTCACGATCTTTCCTTTCACGATATCCAACACTTTATTCTTGGAAAGGATGAGGCCGATCCTTGTCTTCCACGCTCTGAAGTTAGAGGCTCCATCTAACTTGTTCTCAAACTTCATAGAGTTAATCATGGCTTGCTTTGACTTGGTCAAACCCTAGATTTTGACCAGAAATTCAAACTTCACGTCTTGGCTTGCTGAGAGTATCATGAGATGCGCTAGGCTAGGGCGTACTGATCTGTTCAGAGATTAGGTCAATCTCTTCACTTAAGGTGCCTCAACAAGAGGTTTAGGGTTTCTGCAACTACTCCTGCTAGTAACCCTAGCGACAATGTCTTGGGAGGTGCTTCTGCGAGTAACCCTAACGACAGTTCCTCAATGAGCTCAATATCCTAGCGGCTATGTTTCCTTCCAGTGTTTAGACTGAATGAAGGAGGTGTGGGCCCATAACCTGTTAGAATATATAATATTGTGTGCTCATTTTACCATTGACGATACCCTCGTCACCCAACCATAGGCCAAAGCCACCCTCCGAGCACCTTAACCTTGACCAAGAATTACTCCAGAAGCAAACCCTAGGCTAGATATCCAAACAAGGTGTAGTGCATCTTCCTCCAAGGATAGTGCACCAACAATATCTGATCAGATAGTCCAAACTCATACTGAAAACTAGTTGTTGCTGCAGCTGCACCTGCAGCCCTCCTCCACATGTGCGCACCAAACTGGGAACTGCAGTGCGCACCAAACTGGGAACTGTAGTGCGCACCAAACTGGGAACTGCAATTCTGAGATGTGTCAAAATGAGAACTGACGCCCTGTATTTATACTGGTTCTGCCAGATTTGTTAGGGACGACTTCTCCTTCTGGATATGTGTCTGTTCAATATATTATTATTATTTCTGGCTGACTTCTTCTCTTGGAGGATAATAACCTAATATAAATTATCTTCTTGAGCCGACAAGACTTCTAGGGTTATTAGCCAACTCATTAGGGTTTACTCTTGCTTTCTGGAGTCTTCTATTCTCGTCAGGTTCACATGTGGAGGTAAATACCTCCCGTAGCTACCATAATATTAACACTAAGTCCATAGGAGTACAAGGAAGGAGACCATCTCAAGCCGACTCAACTCAGTCCAGGGGAGTACAAGAAAGGAGACCATCTCAATTCATCTCAACTAAGTCCAAAGGAGTAGAAAAGAGACCACGCGTCATCACAACTCAGTCCAGAGTCTAATGCACACTCATCACATGAGCACACCCAATACATGGGATCTCTCACAGATCGTCTCAACTCGGTCCAGAGGAGAACGAACCGGAGAATGTCACACGACGCTGCAATCATCAACACTCCCACTAAGCTAGGGAGGCATTCTCCACCAGGCCAAGTCTCTCACGGTATTACTTGAACTTCGTCCTAGCAAGCGGTTTGGTGAAGACATATGCAACCTACTCGTGTGTAGAAAGGTACTCCACATGTACTTCTTTCCTGTGCACCATATCTATGATATAAGGGTATTTGATCTCAATGTGTTTCGGTTTATCGTGAAACACAGGATTCTCGGAGAGCTTCACACAACTTTGGTCATCACAATGGATAAAAATGGAATCCATCTCATGTCCAAATAAGTTTGCAAGGAGCTTGCGAAGCCACACTGCTTCACGAATTTCCACACACAATGAAATATACTCTGCTTCTGCGGTACTCAAGGAAACATAATTATGTTTCCTGCTGCACCAGGAAACCATGGCAGATCCCAAAGTGAAACAACAACCAGATGTGCTCTTCCGGTCCACTACGCTTCCTTCCCAATCTGCATTGTCATATCTATGCAATCTCATGTCTACACTGGAGGCATATATCAGGCCATAACCAATTATGCCTCGTAGATATATCAACACATGATTCACTGTTATCCAGTGTGTCTGTCTCAACTGGCTCGTAAAATGATTGAGTACACTCACTGCATAGCATATATCAGGTCTGGTGTTAACCAGATACATCAATGATCCAATCATCTCTCTATAAATATGTGGATCAATCTCGCATGACTTATAAGAATTCATGTTCATCTTCTTCAAATTCATGACCATTGGTGTAGGCATGGATTTGTAGTCTATCATACCGAATCTCTTCAATATATCGACTGTATATTTTCCTTGACACAGGAAAATCTCATCAGTCCTCTACCATACTTCTAGTCCTAAGAAGTAGTGCTTCATACCAAGGTCCTTCATCTCGAATTCAGAAGTCAATGGACACTTGCTTTAAACAATAAGACTTTCTGAACCGGTGAGGAATAAGTCATCAACGTATAGGACCAAAATCAAGCACTCGTCACCAACGATGTGGTAGTATAGGTTAGGATCAACAACACTCTTGCTGAATCCAAAACTCATGAAGTATCCATCAATCTTCTCATACCACGCACGAGGTGCCTGTTTTAGTCCATACATGGCTTTCTTCAACCTACACACATGAGACTTCTGTGCATGTATCGTGAATCCATCTGGTTTCTCAATGTAAACTTCTTCCTCAATGTCACCATTGAGAAAGGTTGTCTTTACATCCATCTGATGCAGTCTCCAGCCCTTGGATGAAGCTAGGTAAATAATCGTACGGATGGAAGTGTATCGAGAAACAGGAGAAAATGTCTCCTCATAATCTATTCCCTCCACCTGAGAGAATCCTCTAACCACAAATCTCGTTTTGTACTTCTCGACACTTCCATAAAAAACATGTTTGATCTTATAGATCCACTTGGAAGTCACTACATACTTCCCTTTCGGTCTCAGACCAATATCCCATACATCATTCTTCATGATGGACTGATACTCTTCTGTCATGGCATCTTTCCAAACCTGCTGACCTGCTGCTTCTCCATGACAAGAAGGCTTAGTATTAATGATGTGGCTCATAGCTGAAACATAGCTCGAAAATCTCTGTGGTTTCTTTCTCTCTTAGAAAGTGCCACGAGGAGCTGCATGTCCCTCTGCCTCCTGGAGAGTCTGTAGAGCCCAAGAAGGCCTCTTATGGCCTACTACAATGTCTCTGGGAACATCAACTGGAGATATGGGATCAACAAGATCAGTAACTGTCTCCCTCCGAACTACTTAAGGGGGAGAAGGTATTGTCTCTTCATTCTTCTCGCTATCAATATCCATCTAAGATTCTCTGGATCTTTGAAAGACTATCTCTTCCCCAAATCTGACATCTCTTCTCACCTCTATCTGTCTCTGACCAGAGATGTAGATCCGATATGCCTTCGAAGATTCATTGTACCCCACAAATGTACCCTTTCTTCCTGAAGGGTCTAGCTTGGTCCTCTTCTCCTTGGGTACATGAAAGTATACTGGACACCCAAATATCCTTAAGTGTCCAACCTTAGGCTTCACTCCAATGAAGGCTTCTTCGGGAGTCATGTTCTTCAGAATCTAATGAGAACTCTTATTCTGAACATACACTGTTGTCATGGATGCCTCTGCCCGCATAATCATAGGTAGATTCTGATCATGTATCATTGCTTTGGTTTCCTCAATAATGGTTCTGTTCTTCCTCTCTGCAACCCCATTTTACTGAGGGTTATAAGGAATGATGTACTCCCTCTTGATCCCTGCCTCAATATAGAAATCACTGAAATCCCTGGAGGTGTACTCTCCTCCATTATCTGATCTCAACACTTGATCCTCCTTCTGGTCAGGTTCTCAACATGAGCTTTAAACTCTTGAAATCTCGCAAGGACTCCATCCTTGGTCTTCAAGAAGTAAATCCACATCTTCTGAGAGTGATCATCAATGAAGAGCACATAATACAAATACTCGTTCAAGGAAGCAATAGTCATGGGTCCACAAACATTTGAATGTATCAAGTCCAAGATCCCCTTGGATCTGTTCTCACTGCTCAAGAAGGACCCCTTGACATTATTTCCAAGAGTACAAACTCTACAAATGCCATTATGTTGAACATGTATCTATGGAAGGCCTGTTACCATCTTCCCTAGAGCGGGTAGTGCTCTATAATGTAAATGAGCAAGTATCCTATGCCATAACTCGCTCAAACTGATAGTATCATGTAACAGGGCTTGAACTGGTTGGAGAGTCAATCTGTAGAAACCGTTTTCTCGAACACCAATCACCTAGGAAGAATCCATGTGTGAGTTCTTGTGCCATGCACGAAATTTTCCTTTAGATAAGGTAACCTTGTATCCTTTATCCTCTAAGGAAGAAACATAGACATGGTTCCTTTTCATCCCAGGTACATATAGTACCTCACTCAACTGAAGTGGTATGTTAGAATCTAGTTGGAATGTAGAAGTTCCAACTCCTTTCACAATATATTTGGCATTATCTCCAAGTACAACATGTAGACGAGAATCTTTCTCAGCAAGGTCTGTAAGATGTTCTTTGTAGCTAGTCATGTGTCTAGAAGCACCATTGTCAATTAACCAAATGTCACTATCTGTAGGAACCATACCTGAGAGTGTTGATATGAAGAAGAATGCTTCATTTTTTGTGTCTTCATCTCTCTAATGTGGTTATGGATCAACATTGGCATTGTATGCAAGTTGTCTTCCTTTCTTCCCGGTATGACAATTTCTCGCAATGTGTCCATGCTTGTCACATCTGAAACATTGAATCCTTGATATGTCTTTTCTCTGTTCATGACTTGGAGTTGCTGAAGTTTTATTGTCTTTGAATGCTTTGCTAAAAATTCTTTTATTTCTTCTTCCTCTCTTTGTATGAGAAGCAAGAGATTGATTGTCATCATGATGGGAGTCTTTCACTCCTCTGGCTATAAGTCTGGTTTCTTCCTGGGTGCAGTCTATCCATAGATGATCAAACTCAGCTAGATCTACTCTTCCACTGATACTTTGAATAAATGGTTCCCAATGTCTTGGAAGAGAATTGAGAGTAGTCATGAAAAGTTCTATGTTTGTTATGGTTTCTCCAATGGCACCTAGTTGATATATGATCTTTGAGATTCTCATGAAGAAGGTGGCAATGGTGTCAACTTTCTTCATCTTGATATTTTGAAGCTGGTGTTTCAATGTAAGAGATTTGTTTGTGTTGTTTCTCTCAAACATTCTCTTTAATGCATCATACATCTCATAAGATGTCTTCAAGGTAGCAATACAAGGTAATATATGATCTCTCATTAAATATATGATTATCTTCCTTGCTTTGACATCATCTGCCTTCCAATCATCCTTCTCTTCATCGCTAGTTGTTTCTGGTAGAGTCTTTTCTATCAAACTCAATAGGTCATCCTCTTCCAGAGTAATTTGTAGTCTTAATTTCTAGGAACTGAAGTTTCTTGATCCATCAAGCTTATCTTCCACCAAAATTTTGTTCCTTGTGGTTTGCAGATTCTTCCACAAACCCTAACGACTAGGATAGGAAACCTAATGGCTAGGCTAGGCTAGCAACCTTAGCTTTCGTTGGACTTATGACTGCCAACAATAAGCCTTGTAAAGTCAGAATAACCATGGTAAGATGCAAAAATTCTTCAATGAGTTGCAAAAACCCTAGAGGTCGAAATTCTACAGAAACCCTAGAAACCTTAGGGGCCAAAAATAGAAAATTCTCAAAATTGAAATATGAGAGTTGCAGGAGGTGCGTTGAAGGAGGTTGTACACTCCTATGCAAAAATTAGCCCCAACACTCAAGTGGAAGGTGTTGAAACTGGAAAAAGAAGGAAGGACGTTTTTGCAGTTGCAACAAGAATGTGACGACTGGCTCTTTAATAGCTTGTGCAATGGTCACTTAAGGAACTCTGTTATGATACCATGTTGAATTTTAATGCTTAGCTCATGCACATGTGGTTTATTTCAATTTAGCATGTACTTGAACCATAAACAATGCAAAAATACCATACACAAGTGTTGTAGTAACCAAGATCACAAGACGAATAACCATACACAAGAACACAAGAGTTTACCCTGGGAAAACCCTTCTTAATCAAGGGAAAAACCCAACAATCCTTTGCTATAGAGTCAAGAGAATATCCCCCACACTATAAACCCTAGAGCACACAAGAGGGTGCTACTTGACCTTGAAACTTGCACCCAAGAGAGATGTGCACTACATTCATACAAGTAGGTATGAAATTATGAGATGACAAGTGAGTGAGTGAGAGAGATCCACAATGGGGATCTCCTCCTATTTATACAAGACCTGACACAACAATAGGTGTGTCTATTGGCACAATAGGGCCGACCTCTTCAACTGAATAATATAATTAATCTTTGATACAATATTAATTATCTTTACATGGTGGGGCCGACCTGTACCCTTTACAACTCAAAATAGGGTTACAACAAATCTTACTCTCAGACAATATAGCAAGGATATCTCTCATCCTCTAGTGCTCAGCCACTAGGGACACATCCACCTGTGCTCACCCACAGGGATAACAGATTAACTGAACTGAGTCCACATGAGTACCATCTGGAGAACCATCTCAAGCCGACTCAACTAAGTCCATAGGAGTACAAGGCAGGAGACCATATCAAGCCGACTCAACTTAGTCCAGAGGAGTACAAGACAAGAGACCATCTCAAGTAATCTCAACTCAGTCCAGAGGAGTAGACAAGAGACCACACGTCATCACAACTTAGTCCAGAGTCTGACACACACCCATCACATGGGCACACCCAACACATGGGCTCTCTCACAAATCGTCTCAACTCAGTCCAGAGGAGAACGACCTGGAGAATGTCACACGACACTGCAATCATAAACAATTGACTCGTATGATTTCAGTACCTAAGGATAGCATAAGGAGAAGACATGCCTCCATAGAAATTATGTTTCTTTATTTGACGTAGTGTTTCTATAATTTATTGACCTATCTCATTTTGGTAACTAAGAATATCACAAGGATAAACTAATGTAAAACTCATCTTTGGGGTTTTGCAACACCTTTAACGTTGAAATTTCAAAGGTGATGTGCACCTCTAGGTATGTATGTATGTATATGGGATAATATGATAATATTTAAGTATTAGGCATGTATGTATATAGGCTCGGGGTAGGGGCTACCTTACACTTGTTTTGAGAAGGCATCTTAAGCGACCCTCAACCTCATTGATTTTGTAAAACCCTAATCCCTAAAATATAATGTTGAACCAAATTTAAGTGTTTAAAACATGTCAATTGGCTTTCTATAAACCCTCAACTTTTTGTATCAGAATTATCCAAATAACTCCATAGCCCAAGTAGGTGAGGCACTGGTCTCCATTTCACTTATCACCCCAAGCCCATCTGATTCATTACATCATTTCCATTTTGCATTATTGCTAGGTTCTCCTTAATCCCACTTATACTACATGAAGTGAGCCCAGTTAACCCGTAGGGAAACCCTTATTGACCATGAAAATTTTTGTGAGTCTAAAGTGAAAAGGAGAGTTGGTGAGGTGATAATGGAAAACCTCCCAAGTTCCACAAGGCTAGCACCCATCTTTGGGAATTTGAGCTAAATGCACTAGTTTGTGTGGTAACATTTTTGGCGTTGTTTCTAGGGATGAAGTCTATTTCCCGGATCTTGTAGATCAACAAAAACTATTGTACTTGAATATCTTTCTCATATGGCAACTCCATAAAGGGAAGAAACCCTTTTCCTTTGAAAGTTTTGAAGACTTGTGCTTGTAGGGTGAAACAAGCACATTGTGAAGGTATCAAAGGTTCACCTTGGTGACTCCACTTTACATTTTTAGATTTGGTATGACGTATAATGAGCCTATATTTCATATTTGCAGATTTGAAATGAAGATTATGGCTCAATCTTGAAATGAGTTGGATGCAAAAATATTTTCCTATCTATATTTATCATGCATATATGGATATCCATATGAATTCAATTATAAGTTATGGAATAAAAATGTTCCAAAGTTCTATGGGAACAAAGATGTTTCTATATCTTTCATTAGATTCATTGCAGAATTTAACATTATCCATAAAGACCCGATGTTGAAAATGTTTCCCCTTTCATTGCAAGAGAAAGTAAGATGATGGTTTTGTAGTCTTAGCCCAAGGGAAATATCTTCATTTTAATATTTCATCCTAGTTTTTCAAGAAGCTCGGATGGTTGATGACAATCATATTAAAGGCTTAGACGATGCATATGTTTGGGTTATGATTTATAATGAAATAAGAAGGCAACTTGATAATATGATGTTAGAACATTAAATGACACTTCCAATATTCTCTCGGATGAAATGGGTGTAAAAATGAAGCATCAATCTTCTTGCTTGAGTATACTAGTGAACGATATGGAGTAATAAGTCAAGAAGAATTTGTTTCAATTTCATATGAAAAAGAAACTACTCAAGAAAATGATGTTAATGTTGTAGATATTGATCCTTATGGGAAGTCACATAGGCTGGAATCTTGTGTTGAAAAATTAAAAATATTTTCCAAACATATGTAACAATGGATTTTGTAGAATTTTTGGAGTATGTGGGACAGAAAGGGTGCAATTTTGCAGAAAATTTTCAGCCATATATGTTCTCACCTATCACATTTTTCGGTTGAGAAACACATTTTCAGAGCTTATTTTTGTTTGGGACAACATGCTTTCATATTGTTGTATATTTAAGAAATTTCCATCCTCCTTATCTTCAAATTTTAATCAATATGCATGCTAATTTTCAGTTGGAAGTCATCACATTTTTCGGTTGAGAAACACATTTTCAGAGCTTATTTTTGTTTGGGACAACATGCTTTTCATATTGTTGTATATTTAAGAACTTTCCATCCTCCTTATCTTCAAATTTTAATCAATATGCATGCTAATTTTCAGTTGGAAGTCATTTTTCTAATGCTGGAAATTATATTGGGCGACAAGATATTAATTACATATGTTATGATACTCATTTCCAACCATATGTTTGTGAGCACAAATGCATTTCTAGATCTGAAATGTTATTTTATACTACATCCTCATGCTTAGAAGAAGATGTATTTTGGATGGATCCACTCACAAGATATTAAGTACATATGTTATGATACTCATTTCCAACCATATGTTTGTGAGCACAAATGCATTTCTAGATCATTTCTAGATCTATGTTATTTTATACTACATCCTCATGCTTAGAAGAAGATGTATTTTGGATGGATCCACTCACACCTTGCTTGATTGAAGGTGTGAATGAAGTTCTACATGTAGATCAACCTTTAGAGATTCACGTAGAATACTTTTTGCAGGTTGTTCAGGGGCTGCCATATGCATGTCCCAGCCCTAATATAAGCCTTCTGCAACACTTTATTGATATGTCATGCTAGATTATGCCAATGTTGTTCTTATTCTTGTATTGGCTATCATGCGCATCATGTAATTTCATATTGCAACCATATTGTCATGTATAGTCTATCTCACACGTATTTGGTAGTTGACATATCCTTGTTTTGGCTCACAACCAAACACAAGAAAAAATGCATTAATGTAAACAAATAGCTAGGGTGACTCCATTAGTTAGATTGACATTGTATTTGTATTTTGCTTAAATACATTAGATGTAGGAGGAATAATTTATGAAAAACATTAGAGTATAAAATAAGCTCTCTATTATGAGCATTTAATTTCATGTACTTTGGCATTGTTAGCTTGTGTCTTACTTGTAAAGCTAAATTTGATGAAGTTGTAATAAGTTTAAATGTAGTGTTTGAGGATGAGACTTAGACCATCTTCTTCTCAACAAGTATATAATAGATTATGGAGTTTTCATGCACTCTTCACCTAAGAGTACATGTCCCCAAGTAGGAGTCAATTGTTACTCTTTATATTGGCATGAGTGGTAAACTTAGTTGTGTGAAAATCAATGGGATCATTATAACCTTCCAAAGTTTGGAATGTTGGTGGAGGTTGTTTCAGGGGTGTATCTTTTTCATAGATCTTCATCAAGGTGGTCACCTAGTCATATCTTAGTCACTTTCACTTAGTGTATCATGGTTTTCCTCTAACATGGTGATGCATTTACCCAGTTCAATTCATATTCATGTCATTTCCATAGTTTTATCTAAGCAAATTATTTATTACAAGCATATTATAAATTTTTCTTAGTTAAAATCCACTTCCCACATACATTTGCACCACTTCTCACCATTTTACCTAGGTGATTTGTGTATCACATCACATCTTAACCTTTTCCCTAGGCTAAATCCTTAATTACACCTACACTTCACTTCACTTTATCTCCTAGAATGCACACAATACTTCTTTCCTATGATCCCCTATGTTCTAAACCATATTAACTCTTAAAATCTCATATTTCCACATTTTCCAGTGGGAATACACCTAAATGGTTTGAGATGTTTTAATTAAAATTTAAAATCCTACACCTTAGGTTGAGAGCCTAATGTTGGCCTATTAGTACTTTATTATTCTAATCCTTCATTGGGGTGTTTTCCCTAAGTTTTACTTGCTAATTGGTCGCTAGGGGTTATAACTTAAGTCCATGGCGTACACATGAGACCATACACTCTCCATTTTGCACATATGTGGAGGAAAAAACACATGATAAAAGGCAAATTCACCCTCACATTAGCCTAAGCTTTGTTCACACATGCCAATTCACTCATGCTTTGTTCATATTCCTTAGCACAAGATTTGAGGAGTTAGTTGAGCCTTGAGTTGACTAGGGAAACTAACTACCAATGCACCCTAGGGTTTTGACCTCCCATCTCATCCATCCACTTCATATACCTTATCCAATCATGCACACATCCCTAGGTGGTTTGCTCCAATATGAAGACTTATCCACTATTTGCATAACCTTGTTCACACCCTTGCACACATGTGAAGGGACTAGAGATGGTTTGACTTGGTCAAACAACACACATTTGTACACATTTTGAAGAGATCTCATGGATTTGATGAAGATCCATTTCCACAAGTGTCAAGGGTGCCCCTTCTAGGGTGAGAATTTCAAGGTTGACTTGGTCAAAGTGAGCACAAATGCACATTCTTTAAGGGCACACTCATTCTCTCTCTTCTAGTGCGAATTCATGCATGGTGAAGATTTAAATGTGAACACAAAGCACAATTCTATGTGTTTATTTTGGTCAAAGTGGTACACAAGGCACAAGTACCAAAGGCACATTTTATAAAGGATTATTTTAGTGTTTTCTTAGTCAAAGGGATTATAGAAAGAGCACTTAAGCATTACACTTGGCATTGGCATATATTTATAGAAGAGCGAACTCATAAATGAAGCTTTACACGTGGAAAACTACTCATTTTCTTGGAATTTATCCCTCAAATAATATTATTAGTTGGAGGTGATTATTTCTAGGGAAATGACTTCATCATGGAGTTTTACACTTGGAATTCATGCACACCTATTGGAAATTCGCCCTACCTATTTGGCCAAGCCTTTTATTATTATTTTTGCACATGAGGAGGGAAAATGACACTCAAATTTTGCCTTTGTATGAAGATAAGGATGGAAGAAGGAGACACATGGCACTACAATCATCTAAAACATTGTATCCAAGCATTTTTCTACGGGCTCTTGATCTAATCCCCCCCTACTTAGTTGTTGTAAATATTTTAATATTTTCTTAGGAATATAATATTTTGTTGTAAGGAAGAGTTGAGCTAAAATCTATATAAAGGTTTTCTCTCTCCATTTTTCAATTGAAAAATTCCTGGTAAATAAAAGAAGTTCTAAGGCATTGGAGTTCTAATTGTCTTTTCTTTGTATAAGTTATGTTGTTATGCTAGTACAATTATTTATCTATGGATGTATGTTCTAAGTGCTCTATATTGGAATTTTGTTTGTAGGTGTATGGATTCAAAAGACAAGTCAAAGGCCAAGGAAAGGTACCACATCTTATTGGAAAGGGGCAGGGTAATGGTTTCCTCCCTCTTATCTCCCTTTTGAGTAATCTACTTTAAAGATAAAACTTTGTACATTCTACATCCAATATACATTAGGTGTATTTGTATATAATATTTGGTAGAGGACACCTTTGAAACTTGTCTTGAATAGTATATCTTTAATACACTCTCTCCACCATTTCATTTGTATATCAAGCAACCAAATTAAGGGTTAAGTAATTCACATCAATTGATTGTTTGCTTTCCCTTAAGTTAGTTTTTTGAACCAAATTAAAGAGGTTGTATGGCACACCAATTGGTTGCTTATAACCCTTGATTTTCTATGAAACTCCATTACCCAAACAAGAAAGGCACTAGTATCTCTTGTCCATCATTCCCCAACCTTTTACTTTTCCATTTTCCATTTGTTGCATTGTTGTTAAGTTGTCTTTCACTCCCACTACTACTACATATACATTGAGCTTAGTAACCCATAGGGAAACCCCCCTTGGTTAGGATTCCATTTACCCTAGTCTAAAGTGCAGTGGAGAGTTAGTGAAGTGACAATGGCCAACCTCCTAGTTCCAAAAGTCTAGTGCCCTATTTTTGAGACTTTAATCTAAAGGTGTTAGTTTGTGTGCTAATAGGTTGAACATTAATTGACACAGAGCTAACACTATTTATTTGAAATCTTTTTTTTTTTTTTTTCATTTTATATTAAAAATAATATTTCATTTATATTTATTAAAAGTTCTTTAGTAGAATTTAATCTATTGTTGAAATCTTAGCCTTACTTTTTCGTCCCATGAGTCAATGACTTATATGATTGTAATATTAATTTTGGTTTTACTTCTTACTCTTTTAGGTTACTTAATGTGATTACTCTTGTTTTGGTTTGTGCCATGGGATACCTTGCAAAAAATCCCAAGTATCGGGGCTTAATTTTCATTATACAATGTTTGAATTTCTCTTTTATAACATTAACAATCTTAAGTTACTTATATTCTGGTTATTTTTGAGCAATTAGATTAGATTTCATATTATAGTAGTTAGAAGATGATGATGGTGATTATTACTATTATTATTCAACTACCACTAGCTAGGTGTTAGGTTTGGAAATCCTAGATGGGAAGCTCCCTTCCACAATGATCCTGAGACCTCAAGATCTTGGATGTGTTTTGTCCTGATGTACTGATCAGAATCTGGACCAAGGGTCAAAATTTAGCCCAAAAATCAAAGTTCTCAGAATCACTTCAAAATGGACAGGTGCATAGGCCTCGTCCTCACGAACTCAACACAACTCGAACAGGTTCAAACACACATCAGATGAGTGAGATATCACGTTCTGATCATTTTGCCAAACAGACAAACAAATTCACTGTACAATCCATATAGGCTGACGTGGCAGGGTACGACCTCACACATGGCAGGTGACGTGTCAGTGCTAAGTTGGCAAGGATGATGTGGCAAGTGCTGATTTGGCAGATGCGTGGGTGAATATTTTTATGACACGTGGCATTGTTGGTGAATTGTGTGATGCCATGTGGCACCTTGGTATAGGGTAAAAGTTATTTGGAGTCCGTGGGGGTTGAACGTCGGACCTCCCACATAGGTGGCAGTGACTTGGCATGGGCTTGGCTACTAGCCCGCCCGCGCTATATTTCTTACAATTTAATATGTTTTAATATATTTAAATTTGATTTATGGTATAGTTTTGGCGGGGTCTGGGCTGGGGCTTAGCCCCAACCCCCGGTTATGTGCACCTTCCCATATGACCTCAACACATGGAGTACACACGGGGTTTCAAGCAGTTCCCCCATGCACCCGACACTTGTCACTACCACAAACACTTGCAATCAGATCTCTCCCTACGCTCGACACGCGTCACCTCTTGGGCCGTTGCAACGGGTGCCCAACAAATGAGCAGGGATGTGGTCATGTGACCCATGCATCCAACACCTCCGTCGTTTTGGGTGCTAAGTCCCCTAACCGTGCGACAAATTGTGCATTTTTTGGAAAATGGCGCATGTGTTGGGTTTAGGCATGGGAAACGCCCAGAAGCCAGGTTACTCACACAGGAGGTGCAATTTGGTGAACCAAATACAACAAGCTTGAAGGAGAAAACTTGTAGGAGGTCTATCTTCTTCGTTTCTTGGCCAAACCAGGTGCCAAAAAAGCCTAGCTAGGGGTTTTTGGATGTTCTGAATCCATTGGTACAGGTTTCAAAGGAATTTGGAGACTTCTATTGTAGGTTTTTCTACATGGAAGTTTCAGAGAACTCCAAGGAGTCCAGGGCCACCAGTGAAGGAGGTCATGTCTAGGGGAGCCAAAGTCCATTTTCAGTGAATGAATAGTCATTCTTGGCTAATTGATATGCTATGAACTCATTGGAACGGGTTTCATAGGCATTTGAGGACTTTTACAGGTGCTTTGGCCACAAATAAGATCAGGGAAGCTCAAGGCCACCAGTAGAAGAGGTCATGCCCAGATGAACCATGGTCTATTTTCATAGATCTAACAATCATTTTTGGGGTTTTTATGTATTATGAACCCAATGGTATAGTCAGTAAATCCATTGGAGTTGATAAGCAACTTGTAAAATAAATTAGACAAACTAATCCCAAAGAGCCCGGTCCATTGATGGAGGCTCAAGGAGATGTAGCCCAATTGGGGGTGAACTCCTTTATCATGTTGTTGTTGTTGTGAGTTTGTTGGTTATTATTTGCTAAAATTTATGTTTGATGTTGTATTCTTTAAACAACATATTTAACCTTTAAAAAACCTCACACATAAACACCTAAAAGGAGCCTAAACTTGACATATAAATCCTCTTGCACAACTAAGACATTGAGCAAGGTTCTGAAGTTTATTTTAATGGAGTAGCTGGTGCTTGCATAGAAAAACAAGTTAGCCCCCTATTTTCAGATCAGGTGGTATCAGAGCATAGTTTTGTTCATGTGATTTCCATTGATAACTAGAGATTTAGCTGTTGGTATTATTGTGCAAGTTTTGTGTTGAAGTTTGATACCTTGTAAGGATGGAGTAAGCTTCAAACAGTGAGAGTTCTCATACATCTTCATTAGACAAGTTATTTGACAAAGAGATGTTGAAGGAGTTTGTAACCATGAGAAACATGGTGCAAGAGATGTGGGAAGATAGGAAGGAGAGCACTGTCTTTCAAGAGCAGATGATGTCCATGAAGGAGGAGAAGCACCAGCTTCTTGAAAAGTTGAATGAGATGGAGACTCAGCTCCATGAGGCAAAGGAAAACCTTACAAAGTACATGCATGAACATGAGGTATGTAATGCTAGTTTTTCTTCAAATTCCTGTCAAGTTGAATGCTTTGGTGTTTTTGAAAATCATACTAGAGGATTAGGGTCCAAGTTATTGTTAAAAATGGGCTATGAAGGTAGAGGGTTAGGCAAACATGCACAAGGCATTGTTGTGCCTATTGTTGTTGAGGAGAGGCCCAAGTATTGGGGTATTGGATATGAACAAAAAGATGGAGCATATTCCAAAGTTGAGGAGACAAGGGAAACAGTTCCAAGAACAACTTTTGTTTCAAGTTCAATCCCTCAAGCATGCAAAGTGTGTGTTCAAGATGAATGAAAATGTGTGAAAAAAGAGAGTTGTGATAGCCATGAGGACAAGAACATTGTTGTTGGTCTTCAAAAGAGAGCTAGTAACTCTTCAAATTCACCTCCTCAAGAAGGCGATAAAGGTGAATGTTCAAGGTATATTTTTGCCTATAAATCAGTTGCTTTTGATTATATTGAGCATGGTAAATTTTCATGTAAAAATGGGAGAAAAAGTCCATGTACATATTGTGGTTTAGATAACAATCATGTTTCAAGATGTTGGAAAAGATTGGCCCCATTCAGGAAATTTTCCAAGCAAAGGAAACTTGAAAAAAAGATGCAAAAGATTTGCACTCACTGCCAGAAGAGGGGTCATCTCATTGACCAATGTTGGACATTGCATCCAACCACTCATCCACAACACATGAAGCAGATGGATAAAGAGACTGGCAAGAATGGAAGAGGAGATTCCATCATCGATGTGAGTCAAGATGATTCACAAGAAGAGGATTTTCAGCAGGAAAAGTCACCATTGAATTGGCTTGGTAAGAAATGGTTAGATTTCTTAAACAAGTAAGGCTTGCATTTCTCTGTTTGTAGATGCACATTTCAGCCTTATGTATGCATTTTTGTTGAAAGTATGACAAGTTGCAGTAGCTTATCATAACTGTATGATGAAAGATTGCATGTGAATGCGATTCTATTGAAGGCATTCTTGTTGTTGCACAACTTCGCCAGGAGGGTGTAAAAGATGGGTATGATACTCACTTATTGCAGCCATATATCTTTTCATTTTAGCTCTTAAGTACCCACATGTTTGTACTTGAAGGAGAGTTGAAGAGCTATGCACATGCATGTGATTTTGTATGTGCGTAAATAGTGAACTTTGTGATAGTTTCATTATGAGTGACTCATGAATGTAACATGGTTGTGTATCATGAATGTCGACTTTTGGAATGTCAATATGTTTCAAATGAGTCTCGACTTGGGTCAATGTTTTATTGACGACTATGTTGTGTCAATCATGTTTTTCGACTTATGTTTAGTCGATGGTGTTTGTCGACTTGTAAATCGATATTGAGTACACCAAGATGCAGGAAAACGCCATGTACTTTCATGAGGTACAAGATGTGACAGTTATGGATTTGAAGAGAAAAATATTTGGTTGGCATCATTTTCATTCTTGTATAAAGTTTGTTTACAAGATTGATGGTTTTCTTGGTTTGTGACAAGATGTTGCAGGAAAGCATTTTGCAGTCATTGTAGAGCGGATTGTGTTGACGCCAAGAGTTCAAAAGAGGGACTTGATTCTCATTGGGAAGGCTGAAATTTTTCCAAGCACAAAGAGAACAGTGGGTCAGCAACAACCAAAGAACAGTGGTTGAGGGACATAGCTAGTTGCAGTGCAAGGCATGTCAAGGTACCCAAGTGATTGTCAAAAAGTCTTTTCAAGTAGAATAAGTTGATAGAACTTTGAAGCAGAAGAGTATTGAATATCAGGCAGATAATCATCAGCTTTTGTGGGACCAAAATCCATTCAGTGGGAATGAGTGATTAGAATCTGGACCAGGGGTCAAAATTTAGCCCAAAAATCAAAGTGCTCATAATCACTTCAAAACAGACAGGTGCATAGACCTCGTCCTCACGAACCCAACGCAACTCAAACGGGTTCAAACGGACATCGGATGAGTGAGATATCGTGTTCTGATCATTTTTCCAAACAAGTAAAATTTTGTTGACTGTACAGTCTGTATAGGCTGACGTGGTAGGGTACGAACTCACACGTGGTAGGTGACGTGTTAGTGATGATTTGGCAAGGATGACGTGGTAAGTGCTGATTTGGCAGATGCGTGGGCGAATATTTTTATGACACGTGGCATCATTGGCGAATTGTGTGGTGGCACATGGCCCAGGCATGGGCTGCCACGTGGCACCTTGGTAGAGGGTAAAATTTATTTGGAGTCCGCAGGGGTCGAACACCAGACCTCCCACATAGGTGGCAGTGACTTGGCATGGGATGGGCTACTAGCCCGCCCGTGCTATATTTCTTACCATTTAACATGTTTTAATATATTTAAATTTGATTTATGGTATAGTTTTGGCGGGGTCCGAGCTGGGGCATATCCCCAACCCCTGGTTATGTGTGCCTTCCCATACGAACTCAACACACGGAGTACGCACGAGGTTTCAAACGGTCCCCCCATGCGCCCGACACTTTTCACTACCACAAACGCTTGCAATCGGATCTCTCCCTACGCTTGACACTTGTCACCTCTTGGGTCGTTGCAACGGGTGCCCAACAAATGCTCGGGGACGTGGTCACATGACCCACGCATCCAACACCTCTGTCGGTTTGGGTGCTAAGTCCCCTAACCGTGCGAAAAATTACGCAATTTTTGGAAAATGGCACGCGTGCTGGGTTTAGGCATGGGAAATGCCCAAAAGCCAGGTTACTCACACAGGAGGTGTGATTTGGCGAACCAAAGACAACAAGCTTGAAGGAGAAAACTTGTAGGAGGTCTATCTTCTTCGTTTCTTGGCCAAACCAGGTGCCGAAAAAGCCCAGCTAGGGTTTTTTGGATGTTCTGAATCCATTGGTATAGGTTTCAAAGGAATTTGGAGACTTCTATTACAGGTTTTTCTACAAGGAAGTTTCAGAGAGCTCCAAGGAGCCCAGGGCCACCGATGAAGGAGGTCATGTCCAAGGGAGACAAAGTCCATTTTCAGTGACTGAATAGTCATTATTGGCTAATTGATATGCTATGAACTCATTGGAACAGTTTGTAGAGGCATTTGAGGACTTTTACAGGTGTTTTGGGCACAAAGAAGCTCAGGGAAGCTTAAGGCCACCAATAGAAGAGGTCATGCCTAGATGAGCCATGGTCTGTTTTCAGAGATCTAACAACCATTTTTGCGGGTTTTATGTATTCTAAACCCAATGGTACAGTCATTAAATCCATTGGAGTTGAGCAGCAGATGGTAAAATAAATTAGACAAACTAATCCCAAAGAGCCTAGTCCATTGATGGAGGTTCAAGGAGATGTAGCTCAGTTGGGGGTGCTTTATCATGTTGTTGTTGTTGTTGTGAGTATGTTGGTTATTATTTGCTGCAATTTATGTTTGATGTTGTATTCTTTAAACAACATATTTAACCTTTAAAAAACCTCACACATAAACACCTAAAAGGAGCCTAAACTTGACACATAAATCCTCTTGGACAACTAAGACATTGAGCAAAGCCCTGAAGTTTATTTTAATGAATTTTATTTTAAGGCATAGAAAAACAAGTTAGCCCCGTATTTTCAGATCAAGTACACTACATGACAAGTCTCCAAGAGGTGAGAAGATAAAAGGAAGTGCCCCCACTCGAAGCAAACCATTTGTGGTCTTGCAACCTAATAAAACAATAAAACCTTAAAATTCAAAATTCAAATCCTAAAGATAGCCAAAGATGATGATCTAAGTTAAAATTAGATTAAAAATTTAAAGATAATTAGAACTTTTAGATTTCCTGCCTTTGACATCTTTGTCGCAAGTATTGTCTTTCCTAGTGAGAACCACTTGGTTGCAGGAGTTGATGCTTCTAAAGTTGTCCTAAACAAATTTGAGCAACACGACACTAATTTGCAACGTCACGAGTGAATCAATTTGATTTATAAAGAAACATAATTCATAAGGATACCTCAAATAGGTTGAGAAGTGACAACCTAAGGTTGTTGGTTTTACAATTGCACCTAAAAACACTTCTCGAATTTGAAGGAGTGTTGCACCTTGGTCCTATGTCAACACTACTTCTTCTCCATTTCAGTGTAACACTCTATAGGCTAAGAGACTAATGCTTTCAAAATCTAGGAAGTTGACTTAGTAGTCGACTTGGTCAATTGTTTAAGACTTTAGGCCCTTCTGAATTTTAGTAACATAATCAAGTCTACAAAACTTAGGTTCTAGTAAAAGAATCTCAATAGCTCGACCATGAGTTATTATAACCTTGCATAGTCCTCCTACAAAGAATGCTCCATTTGGGAAGATGGATTTCCTATAGCAACCCATTCATCACCTTAATATAAATCTAAACTTAGATGAGAAGTTAGATAAAGTATATGATACACTCCCCACATTCAAAGTAGATGGATCTATCCCTACTAAAGGCCATTTTCAAGGATTCTATGATACTTTCTTATTTGTAAGAGTTTAATATGAGAACATAGTTGTTCAACTATTTTTCCAAACCTTAGAAGGAGACTCTACCATATGATTTATGACCCTTCCAAATGACTAGATTACTATCTATGACTATATGAATACAAGATTTCAGTAACAATTCAAGGGGTCAGATGATGTAGCCACCCTTCTTGGAGAGTTCACTACTATATCCATATATGAAGGGGACTTAAGTAGGGATTGTTATAGCACAGGTTGTAGTTTTGGAAAATCCCGACCCAACCACAAAAACGAGTGCTACAACTTGGGAATCCTACACCCAATGTCACCTCTATGTAGGTCCCGCACTTCAAGGGTGACTAGGTCACTCTAGCGAGGCGATCTTGGTGACCCTATGGGGATTGATATGGACATGGAGGGAAGTGGAAATGAATCCCCTAGAGGTCAATTCCAAGTGGAATGAAAGGTAGGAAGAGATGCCTTGCAAGCCAAGTAATTGCTGCCCCACATGTATAGTACGTCTTCGAATGATTGTACCTGCCCAGGACACAAGAAAACACACTTTGCAATAATAGATGTTAGTTGAATCAGAAAGTTAATCTTGTTGTACCTAATTTGCAGAAGTATATACCAATATATATCAACAAGTAAATGGTACTATAAGCTGCTCAATATGTGCTAGAGATCAAGTAGAAATTACAAGAGAAAGACTAGCTAAACTCAAGATGAAAAGCCAATATTCTAGCACAAAAGATAAGGTTGTTGTGAACACTTGTCTGCATCAAATTATATCAGCCTTATGGTTGTAAAATTCAATGTATTACAAAAATAAAATCATCCACTGAAATCCCCTCAAATGTTTCCAAAAAGTGCACTAGGCCAAGGAGAGTAAGTGTGCAAACTTTGAGCAAAATCCAATAGTTGATAAGAGAGTTATTAAAGCAAGTAAGTTAGGGTTTCTGCAACCCTAATGGTTGAATATGTAATTCTATAAAAGAAGCAAGAAGTAGTGGGAGAGAGGGGACACCCTAGTAGGGGAAGAGTCCTCTCAATTAGGCAAACCAACTTCAAGCAATAAATCTTTTAAATGACCAAAAATTGTGTTTCCCAAGGCAATGATTTTATATCTCCAATGCAAAAAAGTATGACTAGTGCCTTTATTATTGGGTTAATGGAGTCAAATAAACAATATCTTAGAGAAGTTATCTCCTTGGGGGTGTAAGCCCTTTTATTTCCCAAGGCAAGTTTCTCTAGGCTAGGGTTTAAGCTAAGAGGGCGTATGCCCTTATACATCTCTTAGCAAACCCTAATATAAAGAATGAGATGAAGCAATAAAATGGTGAAGACTATAATGGGGTTGTATTTCCTTATACTTCCCACCTAGATCCTAGCATAACAATACTTGAATTGAATAAAATGATAGCAAGAGAGTAAAAACCATACCAAGATCAAGAGAAATGCTAAGACAATCCACCACAAGAGCTAGAAAAGAATCATCCAAGGCTAGCATTAGACTTCCATCAACCATTCACCAATGAATAACCATAAACAAGTGCACAAGAGATGAAAAGAGATAAGGGGGTAAAAAATTTCAGACCAAGTCATCTCACAAGAGGGAGAGTTATGTTTAAAATGAGATCTTATGATCTTTATTTATACTAAATGTAGCTACAATATTTTTTCCACATAATAAGGAGTAAACCACAAGATTAGGGGTCAACAACCCTAATATTCCCCCCTTAACAAAGTAATATTAAAAAATTCACTAAAGATTTCACTTTTTGCACAAACTAAACCCTAATTTAGGAGGACGTCACCCCTTTAGGGGACGTTTTTCCACTTTGAGGAAGTCGTTGGTGTTGGAGAAGCATGGATGGACCTCCAAAGGCCACGTGTCAAGAATCTAGGCACCCATATCATGGTGAAGACCCTTCTCCTCCTCATACATCCATGTATCAAAGAGTGGCACCTCACCACCATGCCCTAGCCCCCAAGATCATGACGTCAAGCTCAAAAGTGGAACAATTTTCCCCTCTTGGGAAAATCGTTTGGAAAGTAGGGGTTGGGATAGGTTGTCCAATTCATCATCAAGTCCTTCCAATTTTTATCTCTCTCATCCGACATACGGGGCCCTGGCATCCAACCTATGTGATTGTAGCCCCATGGAAGCCCAAGCTAGGCTTGTTCTCCCAAAATTGTCCACCAGCTAGGTCCTATAAAGACAGATGAGCATGCCCTCCAAGGATATCAAGTCAGAACATTATGATAAGTGAATCCAATCAATAAATAAGCCATCTAAGCATGTGCATCAAATATCACTATATCAAACTATTAACAACTCAAAGACACTATGTGAATTGTCAAGCTTAAATATGGCAGGGTTGATGAGGTGTCCTATTGGGTAGATCCTTCCCTAGGTCAAGGAGAGATTCCAAGAGGTCCCTCTCTAAGCCATGTAAAGTGTATGAGGTGGTTGGGGCCAAGACTCAATGGGCATATGGCTCATGACATACAAGGGGGCGTAGTGTCTCATTCATGGATGCCTTTGTAGAGGGTGTGTGGTGCCTTCGTCCACAATGCACTTTTTCCAAGCCCATCGATTGCCTTTTATCTTTCTTTATTTATTTTATTTTAATATGGCATAAGGAGAGGTTGAAGGTCATTTCCCTAGCATGGTGACCAATTTAAATGTGTTGAACTTGCACAAAATAGATCTAGCTAGAAAATACTACACACATTTGCAAAGAGAAATTGATAAAGAAGAAGGAGAGAAAAGAAAGGAAGAATTTTGATTAACCGTATTCCACACTCAAAGAGTGAATAATTTACAATAGATATATGATACATGAGTAAATAATGAGCCATAGTGGTGGTCTAAAGTGATATGGAAACACACCAACAGTTACAGGAGTAAACTGCCACCTAGTTTAGTCTCTCAGGCAGTTACGAGAGTGAACTTCCACCTAGCTGAGTTAAATAGTCAACTAGTCTTCAGTTAACTGATTGAACAAAGAGTAGTGAGGAGTTAAATCATGAAATCAAGGGTAATGCGCTAGTTTGGTGATGATCCCAAGGCAAGTTCACATTATTTGGTGATGATCCCAATGTTGCATGGTGACAAAACCAATGCAACATATAAACTCAACTCAACTAATCAAACTGAAGTGTCAACTGAAAGAGAATATTCTCCAGGTGGAATATTCTCCCCTAAAATATAGGAGACTAGATAATGACTAATAAACAAGGAAAAACCTTGGGAACAATAAATCCTAGGTGCGTGTGAAGTAACTCCAACACCCCCCCCTGAACATCACTATGGTGAAAATAAAGAATGGGTCCCAACAATGAGGCCATGTTAGGTACCCAAATACAAAAGATACACTAAAATAAATGAGGAAAGAGGGAAAACCTCATGGGAAAACCCCCCGCTCAAATTACAATGCATAAAAAAAATACGAAAAGGAACAAAAGGCAGTTGCTAAGCAACCATGTCCTTCACTCCAAGAAGACCTCGCAATTGTGCAAGTTTGTGCTCTTTGAAGATTTTGTTGAAGATGTAAATGTCTGCACGGATCTGATGAAGTAGATGCATCATTGATATGTCCACACATATCCATTTTCTCTTCTTGTAATGAAGAATATCCAAATAAAGTTTGGATGAAATTTTGAAAACCGTGCGGCCGTTTTCGAGAAAATGCTGAAATTTTGTTGATTTTAAAATGATCATAACTTCACTTCCCGGACTCCGTTTTGGACGATTTTCTTTTGAAATTGGATATTTTCCCGAGAGGAATTCAAATATCCAATTTGTTTTTGCAAATTATTATCATAAAATATCATAATTGAGTCTAATGTGAGCGGCTCCCTTTTTGCCTCATGAGATGCATGCATTGCACATGAAAAAGTGTCTGCATGTGACCCCTGAGATGCATGCCATATATCTTCCACATGAAATTCAGAAAAAAAAATCTGAAATGGAGTAGACATCATCTTCAATTTATGGGATGCACATTTGTGCAAATACTTTTGTCGAAGACTCTTCATAATAAGAGGCTTGATCTTCTGATGGTTTCTCTTTTGGCTCTATATTTCCAATCCCCTGCATGCAATCTTCACAATCTTATTTATTCCCAAATAGAACCTCCAATCTGGTCCATAATTCATTTGGAGTGAATTCTTGTGTGACGTCACATACTTGGTGGAGAATTTCTGGAGAAATAGACAAGCAGATAAATCCTATGGCCATATCTTGTCTATTGAGAAAGTCATTTTTCTCATCAATGAAATCAAACTCTACTTTTGTTGCCATGGTTATTTGGTATAATCCTCTACTTCTAAGAAGAATTATAATCTTTGGCTTCCACTCCAGATAGTTATGATGCGTGAGAAGTATTATTTGTGGGTAAAACATATATTCCATCTTTTCTGTGTTCTTCAATCTTCAGTACCTGCAAAAAATAATTTGGTGTAGCTTTTGCTTAGCATTCTGTCGGCTCTGATACCATGTAAATGTGTTGAACCTACACAAAATAGATCTAGCTAGAAAATACTACACACATTTGCAGAGAGAAATTGAGAAAGAAGGAGGAGGAGAGAAAATAATGGAAGAATTTTGATTAATTGTATTCCACACTCAAAGAGTGAATAATTTACAATAGATATAGGATACATGAGTAAATAATGAGCCATAGTGGTGGTCTAGAGTGATCTGAACACACACCAACAATTACAGGAGTAAACTGCCACCTAGTCTAGTCTCTCAGGCAGTTACGGGAGTGAACTGCCACCTAGCTGACTTAACTAGTCAACTAGTCTTCAGTTAACTGACTGAACAAAGAGTAGTGAGGAGTTAACTCAGGAAATCAAGGGTAATGCACCAGTCTGGTGATGATCCCAAGGCAAGTGTGCATTAGTTTGTGATGATCTCAATGTTGCATGGTGACAAAACCAATGCAACATCTAAACTCAACTCAACTAGTCAAACTGAAGTGTCAACTGAAAGAGAATATTCTCCAGGTGGACTATTCTCCCCTAAAATATAGGAGACTGGATAATGACTAATTATGACTAATAAACAAGGAAAAACCTTAGGAAAAATAAATCCTAGGTGTGTGTGAAGTAACTCCAACAACCAGGTGATGGAAATGTCACCCACAAACACCTAATGGAAATGAGAAGGTTGGCTCGTGATGAGACCCCCTTTCTCTCAGCCATGCAACTGGGAGCCATTACCCTAGTTTGGTGACCAGATGACGGCAATGTCATACCACTGGATATTCATGGACGTGATAGGTCGGCTCGTGATGAGACCTGCTATCATTCAACTAAAATTTTAATCATTCTTTATTAAATTATGGGTCCCCTTTATTCAAAGATAAGTGTTTCATTGTTTTTTTGGGTGATCCCTGGGTGAAGCATCTGGAAGGTTTATATAAGGTTTTTAAATTTTACCCAACACCAACCCCTCTTGACCTTTAGCCCTTTCTTCTCATAAAATGAGGGACAACCCCTTCTTGGATCAATATACCCTAAAATCCCAAGAGATAAGAAAATGGAGGGGAATAATGATGGAAAGTGGTAAGTATGGTCGAGAATGATATGATGGCTCATTAAGGAATTTCCCAGTAGCAAACCCATCCTTAAGGAAAACCACTTACTAGGGCACAATGTCAACCACCGAGGTGAAGCAATGAAAAAGGCACAATGTCCAAGCACATATCATGAAATATAGAGAAATCCTAGATACAACATAATCAAATGGCTTAAATATTGAAATTATGCTCACCATAATACTGAATTGTACCTCATAGAGCAAGGCCCACTGCCTTCTGGAAGCCAACTGGTGTGGTGGATTCCATTTGTAAAACTGAGACCATATGTGGTGGTGAGTGGGTTTTCCATCTGTGAAAAAGGGTATTGTTGGTCATGTAGTCTCTCGACACTCCATATTTGCAACCTGAGGGCCTTGAGACATCATCTCCTTAGTTATCCACAAAATGGGGATAACATCTGCCATCTGGATCCTACTTGGGGACATGTGCTCGTCGTAGAGTGCATGAGAACTGCTACATCTCCTAGTAGACCTCTGCCTGCAAGGAAACATCAAACTGTCAAGTGCAGGATGGCCTACTCATCCTTGTTCTCATATGATCATAATCCAAGCCAACTATGCTAGAAAAAGAAAATTTTGACATTTTTTCAAATAATTCTAAACTAGGCATGAAATCAATATGCAAGTAGAGTAACATGAAAATGAAATGCATCTAAACTAGTATGAGCAATCAAGATGCAAAAGTAGGGAATATAAAGGACTTACCTACTTACCTGGGGCCTTGGGGCTCCGAAGATCACATGCTGGATGATATCAAGTGAAGTCATACAACCAGTGCAACCATTTGATCATCTCATCAAAGTATCTCCCCCTTTTCTTAATCATATAATACAACAAAGATACGTCAAGAACATAATAATCATGAATATGAACACACATATAATTGATCATGAAATAAAACTCATGAAGATGGGTGAGAGTGAGGAAATCCTGCTGGAAAGAGAAACCATCGGCCCGATCATCCTGCCTGAAAGTGTAGCCACAAGAGTGATCAATCCATCTATGAAAGGGGCTATTATATGTAAATGAAGGCTCATCTTCATCGACGCATAAATACTCACTGCTTGTCGAAGGCTGAGAGGATATGAGAGGTCGGAATAATACTACATGATCTCTTGGAGAAGAGGGTAAGAGGTAAGGAACATTATCAGGTGTAGAAAAACACCACCTCTTCCCCTGTGAATCTCCATATAAATCTACAAGATGAAAATACTTCTGCTTTGAAGAATGAACCTTTGATTACTCTGAGGTGGCCATGTCTTGGTATTCCTCAAAACCTGAGCACAACAGTTGGAAGTCCTCATAAAACAAAATTGCATCCTCAATAGGGTATGTATCAAAGGATGATTGAAGATCACTTTGAATATGTTGTGACAAGTCATCCTCGAAGGGGCGGAACAAATTTGTAACCATATCATCACCTGGCAGCCAAAAATCTGAATCATATACGTATGAGGAACACTCCTCTAATGATGACACCCCCTCTGCCTGAGAGCCACCCTCAATGTCATAAATTGGGTCTCTATAAAATTTGAGATAACTAATATCCCATCTGTGTCTTCCAGTCTGTATGAAAGTGTCTATAGGCTCATCAACCATATCAAAGGGTACTTTCATAAGACCATCAATATGACTAAAAATTACCATATTTTCGTCTTTGTGTATAGGAGAAGAAGAGGTATGGACGTCTTCAACTGGACCTTCATCATCGAGATTGATCGCTTCTTCAACATTAGCAGGAAAACAAGGTTTGACAACCTCACCTTCATCGAGCGGGATCAAAGATAGTGGTGCCTCAATATGTTTTGCTTTATCATAATTCTTCTCTATTTTTATAGACAAGCCCCTCCATAGCCTCTTCATCACAAGATGCTTGATTTTGAGTACATAGTTCTTTACTTTCTTTTCTTCAAGGGGATCTGTCATATCCAAGGTTTCCTCTAACAATTCTTTACTTTCAAGGTCATGGAATAAAGCATCATCAAGGTCTTCGAAAGGGTCACAACTCATTAAGGGAAACAATTACTTGACTTGCAAGGAATCTCTCCCCACAAGGAGTAAACCACAAGATTAAGGGTCAACAACCCTAATCTTTCCCCCTTAACAAAGTAATATTAAAAAATTCACTTAAGGTTTCACTTTTTGCACAAATTAAACCCTAATTTAGGAGGACGTCACCCCTTTAGGGGGCGTTTTTCCACTTTGAGGAATTCGTTGGTGTTGGAGAAGCATGGATGGGCCTCCAAAGGCCATGTGTCAAGCATCTAGGCACTCATATCATGGTGAAGACCCTTCTCCTCCTCAAATGTCCATGTGTCAAAGAGTGTCACCTCACCACCATGCCCTAGCCCCCAAGATCATGACATCAAGCTCACAAGTGGAACGTGTTTCCCCTACTGGGAAAATCGTTTGAAAAGTAGGGGGTGGGCTAGGTTGTCCAAGTCATCATCAAGGCCGTTCAAGTCTGATCTCTCTCATCTGGCATGCGGGGCCCTGACATCCAACCTGTGGGATTTTAGCCCCATGGAAGCCCAAGCTAGTCTTGTTCTCCCAAAATTGTCCACTAGTTAGGTCCTGCAAAGATAGATGAGTGCACCCTCCAAGGATCTCAAGTCATAAAATCATGATAAGTGAATCCAATCAATAAATAATCCATCTAAGCATGTGCATCAAATATCACTATATCAAACAATCAACAACTCAAAGACACTATGCAACTTGTCAAACTTAAATATGGGAGGGTTGACGAGGTGTCCTATTGGGTAGATATTTCCCTAGGTCAAGGAGAGCTTCCAAGAGGTCCCTCTCTAAGACATGTAAAGTGTATGAGGTGGTTGGGGCCAAGACTCAATGGGCATAGGGCTCATGACATACAAGGGGTTGTGGTGCCTCATTCATGGGTGCCTTTGTAGAGGGTGTGTGGTACCTTCGTCCGCAATGCACTTTTTCCAAGCCCATCAATTACCTTTTATTTTTCTTTCTTTATTTTCTTTTAATATGGCATAAGGAGAGGTTGAAGGTCATTGTCGTGGCATGCTGACTAAGTGATGGCAATGTCACCCACAAAGACCTAATGGAAATGAGAACGTTCACTCGTGATGAGAACCCCTTTCTCTTAGCCATGCAACTAAGAGTCATTACCCTGGTTTGGTGACCAAATTATGGTAATGTCATACCACTATATATTCATGGACATGATAGGTCGACTCGTGATGAGACCTCCTATCCTTCAACTAACCTTTTAAGCATTTTTTATTAAATTATGGGTCCCCTTTATTCAAAGATAAGTGTTTCATTGCTTTCTTGGGTGATCCATGGGAAAAGCATCTAGAAGGTTTATATAAGGCTTTTATCTTTTACCCAACACTAACCCCTCTTGGCCTTTAGCCCCTTCTTCCCATAGAATGAGGGACAACCCCTTCTTGGATCAATATACCCTAAAATCCCAGGAGATAAGAAAGTGGAGGGGAATAATGATGGAAAGTGGTAAGTATGGTCAGGAACTGTACGATGGCTTATTAAGGGATTTCCCAGTAGCAAACCCAACCCCAAGGAAAACCACTTACTAGGGCACAATGTCAACCACCAAGGTGAAGCAGGGAAAAAGACATAATGTCCAAGCACATATCATGAAATCTAGAGCAATCCTAGATATAACATAATCAAATGGATTAAATATTGAAATGATGCTCACCATAATACTGATTTGCACCTCATGGAGTAAGTCCCACTGCCTTCCGGAAGCCAACTGGTGTGGTGGATGCCATCTGTAAAACTGAGACCATCTGTGGTGGTGAGTGGGTTTTCCATCTGTGCAAAAGGGTATTGTCGGTCACGTGGTTTCTCGACACTCCATATCTGTAACCTGAGGGCCTCAAGACATCATCTCCTTAGTTATCCACAAAATGGGGATAACAAGGATTTCAACCAATATTTTAAACTAACCTAAAAAAAAAACCACGAGTTTCTAGACCCTTGGAAACTAATAAATTTGACACAATTACATGACAACGATGACTCCTAACACAAAAGATATTCTTAAGGATTTAGAAATGTGACAAACCTAGAAACTTCCCAAGAAATCGCTTACCATAGAGATGAAGATGGAAATAGTTGGCTTGGTACCACCTACCATGCATGTGCAAAAGGATAGTAGGAAACCAAAGAAAAAGGATGTTAGAAATGAATATTAGGAGGACATTAAGAAAAACAATTAACTAATTTAAGCTACTTATGAATGTAAAAAGAATGATCAAAGGTTTTTCAAAAGCCATGATTTAAGAGCTAGATCCCTCAACATCCCTTGGAATTAAGAAATACCCAATCTCTCTATCTACTTGCACATATAGTGCTTTTGATAAAATGTTTTTCCATCCTCCCAATTTAAGATACTATTCACGAGTTTCATCATAATTTATTCTTGACAAAAAATCGATAAGTTTTATAGTAGAAGGGTTTTTCTACTAATAATTTGGTTATAAACATTGACATAGGTAGTGTTGAAATCAACTCCAAGGTAGAATTACAAAAGAGGATGAAATAAATAATATGATCACTATGACAACATTGGCCTATGCAAGGAGTTACAACGTTGCAACATTTTTAAAAATCTAGATGTAGGAATCGGGTTGAACATTTGACAAGACAGATTTGAGAGGACCAAGGCAAAAGCTTTCAATGATGGGCCATGAGTAGAAGAGTGGAGTAGAGTTCTAAAGGATCAAGGACTTGACAAAGTTTAATTTTTATTCAATGAGGGGATCAAATAGTTACAACTTACAATTTTTTACGATTGCACTAAGAAAAATAGGGTAGAAAATTCTTTTAGAGAAGCTAACAATTGTCTTTGGTTGATACATGTTACAACATTTACAAAATAGGGGCCATAATATTGTAAAACAAAGGGTCTTATATGGAAGGATAAGATCATCACTTTCACCAAAAAGGAACATTAGAAGGATATATATATGAAAATGTCCAAATCAGATAACCTTGCTTTCAAGTTGAGTGAAAATGGATTTGGGCATTGAAGCATCCCATGCCTAAATACAACTTTTCTCATTAGATGTTTGTTCATAAATATTTTCATTTCCAATAGACTACTGAATGATGGGGCATCAAGAGAGCACCTCATTGCCCCATATGTGTAGTATACCTAAGGGGGTAATATAGGGTACCTAGGGAGGTACTCGATGAGTGTAATAATAGATATATGACCATGTACATGTAATAGTGTGAACACAATAAATATGAGAAGGCTTACTAGAAGGTTCCACTTACTAGAAAATTCATTCTCTAGAATGTTCCTAGGAGATAAAGAGTGCTATATAAAGAAGTGTAAGCAAAAATGTATTGGAACATAGTGAAGAATAT
>ML818010.1:20547-41480 GCA_009831015.1 Picea engelmannii
TTTTATGTCTTGTTTGTCCTGTAACATACTTCAGGAAGCATCATAGTTGATCCTTTGCGAGAAGCTAAAGGGATAAATGGTGTGAATTTCTTCCTCCAACCAGCTTACGAAGCAATCATACACAGGGCAGACTTGGAGCGTTTCCAGGAAAATTAGTTAGATGTTTACTGTTTATGTTAAGTAGTTTAATATAAATGATAGTTTAGCTAGATTTATATTACATTGTTTAGTATCAGTAAGTTAGATCATATTGTTTGATTTCAGTAGTTTTTATTCCCTTTTCATAAAATATAAAAGATAAAAATAGATTCTTGGCTGTCTTAGGGCAGCGAACACATGAGTTTTGCAGGTTTTAGTCAAATCTGTAGGCTGTCCATAGTGTACATTTGTGAATAAGGAATAACATAGCTGATAATTAGGCAGTTGATTTGAGTTATTATAATCATAGTTAGGATCTTGTAAATATATAATAGTTAGTAGTTTTTAGTTAGTTAGTTTAAGTTTGCTTTTATTAGTTTCTAGTTTCCTTTATTATAGTTTGATTTCCTTTTATTTAGTTAGTTAGTTTATTGTCATTTGTTTTATTAGTTTCTAGTTTCCTTAGTTTAGATTATTTAGCTCAAATCACTTTTCTCTTTGGTTTCCTTAGGATACCTTAGAGCGGCCAACGGAGCCGTTAAACTCGTCAGGGTGGTCCATACCAAACGGCTTGGGTTATTTAGACAACCCCGGACCGGTTCCACTCTCCCAGTTGACGGATGGACTGTTTCGCCCATCAACATGATGATAATGAGAAGCTTATTAAATATAAATAGCAGCAATATGGCATCAACATTAGGTTTTTTCAAAGCTTGGAAAGAATAGAGAGGAAAGTGGATAAGGGGACAGACTCAAGCAAGTCAAAGAACCATAGATCTCATGATAAAGTAATATAATCTAGAAGTGTTGATAGGCATCACCATAATTCACCAAGACACTTAGTCAAGAGAGAAGAGAGTATTCCAATCTTATTTCCTTTCAGGAAGCATAAGAGAAGGTCTGGAGTGGATGAGTTTCAAGGATAAATGAATAAGATCAAACCTCCTACCTTTGATGATGAGCACAAGAAAAATGAGGATGCATAGAATTGGTTATTGGGGGTGAGGAAATACTTTCAGTTGCAAAATTATTCTTCATAGGAATAAAAAAGAATTTCCATTTATCAGCTAAAGGGAGAAGCATCAATGTGGTGGGATCAACTCATGTAAGTACAACACATTGATGAGAAGAAACTCACTTGGAGGAAGTTCAAGAAGATATTTCATAAGAAATATTTGACCAAGCATTATTATGATAGGAATATGAAGTATTTCTTTGAAATCGAGCTTGAGAGCATGACCATGTACAAGTGTGAAAGAATATTTTTAGAACTATTGAAGTATGTTTACTTCATCAAGGATGAACAAGTAAAGATTCAAAGGTTTCTGAGTGGGATGCCATCCATATTCAATGAAAATATATAGTATGATGATCCCAAGACATTGGATGAAGAAATAAGGAGAGATAAATGTCTCTATGATCAGCATAGAGGAAGAACAACTTTCCAAAAGTCTTGGGAAGACAAGAATAAATATAAGATGGTGCATAGGAAGAAGGGGAAGAAGCCACCATTCTTTAGAAATAATTCTCAGGGACAACCAGCTCCAAATGAGCTCAAAATGATAGAATCATTGGGAAAGAGACCTAGGAAACATCCTATAAAATGTTGGGGTTGTGAGGGAGATCACATGTATAGAGATTTCCCTCATAGAGGTGAAAAAGTGAGGATTTTTCAAAATGTACAATAGACAGATATAGTTGAGGACATGGGAAGAAGCATGAAAAGGATTTATTCAGCCTTGGATAACAAGTAAGATAAGTTTCAATTCCATATTATTGAAGTAGAAGGTAAGATTAATGACCAACCTATTGTTATTTTGATTGATTCAGGAGTTATTCATAGTTATATAGATCATAAGTTGGTGGAAATATTTCATCTTTCAAGAATAAATCTTGGGAAATCCTGGTTAGTTCAGTTAGCTATAGGAGCTAAAAGAAGAATTAATGAGTTGGTTAAAGGATTTCCAATGGAAATGAATGGGATGAGCACAATGGAAGATTTAAATAGCATACATTTGGGATCTTATGATTACCCAATTGGTATGGATAGGTTGGACATGCATCATGTTGTCCTAGATTGTTATAAAAAGAAATTTACTTTCTTGGATGAGGAAATGAAATTGAGAATGGTTCATGGTATTCTAAGGCCAATAACTATGAGAGAAGTTTCATCCTTGTAGTTAAAGAAAATATTAAGGAAAGGATGTCAAATTTATGTAGCTCATATGGAAGAGGCCCTCTATAGATAAAATGTCAAATATTGAAGACTATGCAGTCCTAAAAAAAATTGAGGATGCATTTAAAGAGATATTGAGGTTGCCACCAAAAAGAGATATTTATTTCTCTATTAATTTGATGTCTGGAGAAGCCCCAATATCCAAGACTCCTTATAGGATGAGTACACCAAAGTTGAAGGAGTTGCAAATGAAACTTGAAGATATTTTGAAGAAGGGGTACATACACCCCATTGTGTCACTTGGGGTTCTCTAGTGCTATTTGTGAAAAATAAGGATGGTACCTTGAGGCTATGCATTGATTTTTGACAGTTGAATAATGTGACTATGAATAAAAAAGTACCCTTTTTAGAGGATAGATGACATTTTTGATCAACTGAAGGATGCAAATATATTCTCCAAGATTGAACTCATATCATATTATCATCAGGTAAGAATTAAAGAAAAATACATCAACAAGACAACCTTCAAAACAAGGTATGGCCATTATGAGTTTACAAGGGTGCCATTTGGGTTTTCAAATGCACCGATTGTCTTCATGTGTTTCATGAATGGTATATTTAGATATTACTTAGAGAGATGTTTCATTGTATTTTTGGATGTCATACTTATTTACTATAAATATGAATAGGAGCATGAGCATCACTTGAGTATGGTGCTACAAGTATTATGGGAGCATCAGTTGTATGGAAAGTTGAGCAAGTGATCATTATATAAGAGGTAAATACATTATCTAGGCCATATAATTTCAAAGGAAGGGATAGATGTGGATATTTAGAAGATAAGATCCATTGAGGGATGGCCAGTAAGAATGTATCAAAGGTGAGATATTTCATGGGACTTGCAGGTTACTATAGAATATGTATTGAAGTTTTCTCGAAGATTTCACACCATATTACATCTTTGCAAAATAAGGGTGTGAGATTTGAATGGAACTTTGATTATGAGAGAAGTTTTCAACACTTGAAAAAATTGTTGACAAGTGCACCAATTCCTAGGATTGTTGATCCAAATAAATATTTTGTTGTTTGCACTGATGCATGTAAGGAAGGGATTGGAGGAGTTATTACTCAAAATGGGAATGTGATATATTATGAATCAAGGAAGTTAAAAGAGCATGGGAGACACTATTCCACTCATGATTTAGAATTGGAAGCCATAGTTGATGCCTTGAATATGTGGAGGCACTATCTCATGGGAAGAATATTGTAACTAAGGACATACCATAGTGGTCTAAAGTATTTGTTTGGACAACCAACCTTGAATTCCAAAAAAAGTAAATGGTTGTAATTCCTCAATGAATATGACTTTGAGATAAAAAAATATATATATCAAAGGCAAGGAGAAAAAAGTGGCTAATGCACTTAATAGGAGGGTGCATGAGATGCATACTACATCCATTAGAATGTACCCATGATTTGAAACATCAAATTTTGGAATTTCAAAATCATATCAATTTTATGTGGAAACAAGAGAAAAATTACAAGAAGGTAATAATCAACAAAAAATTCAATATTATGAGCTAAGGGAGGATGGGATCCTCGTGTACAAGGGTATAATTTATGTGATTATTTATTAGGACCTAAAAAACATGGTGCTAAGAGAGATGCATAATGTGCCTTTTGTTGGACACTCAAGGTACCAGAAAATAATTTCAATTGTGAAGAGACAATATTTTTGGTCTGGTATGAAGAAAGAGGTGGTTGAGTTTATTGATATATTTTTACAATTTTAGAAGTTCAAGGATGAGAACATACATCCATATGGTTTTCTACATCCATTTCCCATTCTAGAGTGGAAATGGGAAGTGGTGACAATTGATTTCATCACCAAGCTTCCCAGAATAGTGAAGAAACATGATTCCATCATGGTGGTGGTGGTGGATAAGCTCACTAAAGATGCTCATTTTATTCAAGTGAAGCTAAATCACAAGGAAACTAACATTGTATATATTTATATGAGGTAAATATCTAGGATTCATGGTGTGCCTAAGGAAATTGTCTCTGACAGAGATCCCAAATTTACATCAAATTTTTGGAAAGGATTATTTAAAGGATTTGGGACAAATCTAGATTTTAGCATAACCTATCATCCAGAGTTCGATGGGAAAACAAAGAGGGTCAGTCAGGTGATTGAAGATATGTTGAGGATTTATGTGATGGATAAACCATCAAAATTGGAAGATTACCTACACTTGGTTGAGTTTTATTATAATAATGGGTACTATACATCTTTGAAGATGAGCCCATTTAAAGAATTATATGATAGAAAGTGTAACACACAAGTGAGAAAGGAAAACCAAGTAGAAAAAGCAGTGGTTGGGCCACAATTTCTCAGGGAAATGGAAGGACATATGATGAAAATAAAGTAGAACTTAAGGGATGCTCAAGACAAGCAGAAAAACTATGTAGATAAGAGAATAACTCACAGAGAGTTTAAAGTGGGTGACCATGTGTTCTTAAAAGTGAAGTTCAAGAGAAAAACTAGAGAGGATTGGTCCTAATGAATATACATACTTTCACTACCTCCATCCATATGCATTCATATTGTATTCCATGTATATTTTCTTAAAACTCATGTGCCTTATTCTAATCATGTAATTTATTGGAATGTGATTTAGGTGGAGAAAGAAGGATACTTTTGAGTTCATCCAGTGTGCATATTGGATCAGAAAGTCAAGCTACTTTGAAATAGAGAAATAGGGTTGCTAAAGGTCCAATGGACCTACTATAGCCATGAAGATGTGACCTGGGAGCATGAATATATCATGTGGGAGTAACCACATATTTTTGAATATTTTTGGATTGTGTGTGTGTGTATAATGCACTAAGGATAGTGCATAAATAAGTTGTAGGGGAATATAATGTTGAAACATACACTGACACTGAGAGGAGGGGGGTGAATCAATGTCTTAAAAGTTTGGAAAATCCTCACACTTTCTCAAATTTATTAAATTTTATGTATTTCAATTACTTATTCATAAATATATATATAACACAAAATCTATAAAGAAGAATGAATATCATATATTATTAAACTTGAATAAGTACATATTATTCCAATCGTCAAACTACTTAGCAACAACTACATAAGAGAGATCCAACTCACAGATACAAGAACCAACTTGTAATTTCTCAGATCTAACTGAGATGTGAGTAATCCAACCCTCATAACAAGACCCAACTTGTAGTTATTATATCCAAATGAGAAGTGAGGAGTCCAACCCTCATAACAAGACCCACCTTGTAAACAAGAAACAACCTAATAAAGAATGAACCTTCATTCAATCTCTCTCTCTCTCTCTCTCTCTCTCTCTGATATATATATATATATATATATATATATATATATATATATAATCCACCAAGATACTCTAAGATTCACCACCACTTTTGGTTTATATACTATTTCAATAGGTATAAGAATGAACCATTATGTATTTTGACATGAACTATTACACCTCTTCATTTAATTTTGACATAAATAATCTTCTCCTTTTATTCATTAATTTATTGTGTAAGTTTCTCAATTTAATTAGAAGACTAATATTGATTTGAATTTCTTCCTCATGAGTTGATCACATGTATGGATAGAATCCTTATATCGTTCCCATGCTTCTAATGTGTCCCCAGTTCTCCAACAGATAATGCTCGAGATTTTACCGACTTTCTATATTGTTATGGTGTTATTCTCGTCAAATTACTCCACATGCCCCTAACTATTTACAAAAATCAAATTATGCAAAGGAGATTTCTTCAACCCAATGTTCAAATGACTATGGGTTCAAAACCATGAGATTATCCATTTAAGTGTTGCTCCTAGAACCTATTATTTCACCCTTATTCCTCTATCATGAGACCAGTGTTGGAACCAAGTCCTCCGAACTTCTCCCTTCTTGCATTCTTCCGGAGTAATACTTTCCGAACTAAACTTCGTCGAAGAACCTATAAGAACTATGTTTTGACATTATTCTTCATATTCCCTTAGGATAACAACCAAAGTATTAAATCACTTTTTTTGTTTAATTATTGAACTTGTCCCTCAATTTTCTTAAGAACCTTCACATGACCAAGAGATAGGAACGTAGACTTATGAAAAAGGAGCTCTGACTCTCCAGGTATTTGGGATTATTGGACTTTTGATGGTTCAAAATCCCTGAAGTAAACCGATTGAAGTGGTAATATGGTATACGTGATTGTTACCTATCGGTCAACAATCCATGATTACCCTATCCTTCCACTAGCTTAATCCAATGAATGATATTTTACTCTCTTGGATCTGATGGTTGATGAGATTCTAGATCCATGTGTTCATGCTGACATGTATTTGTTTATGTGGCATTGGATGAGTGGCTGCCACGTGTCACCTTGATTCGTGACTTTCGTATACCTTATATGCCAAATGAGCCTTGACATGTGTCACCTTCTGAAATGTGCCATGTGTTACTTTATAGATCGTTGATTAGATCTGATGATCTGTGTTATTTTGATCTTCCTATTAGATCAAACAACTGGCGGGATTTCGCAATTATGGATTTTCACTTCATGGCTTCGACACTTTGCAAGTTTTCCTAGTCTCCAATAATTGATGACGTGGAAAAGTTCTAGAGTCTGAAAACTTATGCTATCCTTTCCATCTTGATCTAACAAATCACATTACTCCTGAATTCTTCCCTCAATATAATGATTGGCAGGATTTCACGACTTTTGCACTCCAAGACTTCGAGAATAAATTTGTTCAAATACTTTGGAGGGTTAATGTCGGATGACCATGACCAACGATTGGGATTGCAACCAATCTCCCTATCATATCAGATGGGTGGCCGAATTTCGTGTATTCGTGACTTTGCAATTTTGTGCCTCTGCCTTGTCTCCAAAAATCATCAAAGTGGCAAAGTTTTGGAGTCACAAAACTTACGCTATACTTCCACTTGGCTTCTATCAGCGGTTGATATTTTAACCTTCCTATCAGATCAAATGTCTGTGAATTCTCCTTAAATTCATTTCTATCCTTAATCAATGATCATTATCACTAGAAGTATTTTGCATAGAATTTCTATACCTGTAGAACTCTATTTCAGCTTCACTTGAATCTGCTAACTCTTCCTGAGATTTTTATCAGTGCACTCCTTTATGCACTATCTATACATGATCACAATAATCTATGTCTCCTGATCTTTTCCCTCGACCTTTCCAAAGGTCTTAACGATGCATGTTTTGATTATGTGTGTTGATCTTTTGTGCGTTAACTAACATGTTTCCCTCCTTAGCTTTGATCCTTTTATGTATTTTCCTGCATGCCTTTTCCATGGTTACTATAAATGAAACATATGACTCTGCGTGTGTCCTGAACATTTCTATCCTTCTTGAGATTTTGATGCGTTCTCTTGCATATATTTTCCATAGTTGACATCAATTAAAACTAGAATTCCAACAATATCCCCCTTTGGAATTGATGGCAACACCTAAGTAAAACAACTTTATTCTTTTCATAATTGAGCTTCTAACTTGCCCTTTATACTAGTTATTCTTTATCATCAGATTTGAACAATCTTTGACATTCTTGTTTTTACTGGACTTTCTTTATCCCCCTTTGATATAAAATATAGAAGGGATGTTTCTTTCCTCCCCCTTAGGTTATACTCCCCCTGTACATGTACTCTCCTCCTTTGTTTTGAACTTGTTTTACTATTTATTTCTCCACCTTTGACATCAATGAAAAAAAGTTAAAAAATCTTACTACTCCCCACCTGTGAATTTACTATTTCATAGGGTTTTCCCCTTTGTAATAAAGGACAAGGCTGTCAATCTTACTTATCTTCTTGATATGCCTCTTTATTCTTCTTTATATTATGATATTTCAAAGGAATACCATTGATCGATACCAATTAATTTAATTTCCATTCTTCAACCAATTTAATATCTTATTCACAGTCCTTCGACTCTTCAAAAACCAACTTCAACTTCTGTCACTTAGAAACAAGATTGAATTGGTCCTTTCATCTATTCTTTGTATTGTTTCCTCAAATACTTAAGACATGATTTAGTTTTTCATGATTCTTAAGCTATAATCCTCGTCTAAACAAGCTATTGTATCTTTTCAAACCATGATTTTTCTCAATAACCTCTTTCAATTTCCTTGTTCATGCTTTCATCTTTCAATTTATTTATAACTTTTGTTGAGGGGGAATTGAGTATATCATCAAATTAAAATTGAAAACTCCTCAAGATCTTGATCGCTCAATCCTACTAGTGAATCTGTATCTGAGAGTTCATCAACATTACTATTTCTTGAAATATAAGCTTCTTCATCTTCTTCTTCAAAATTTTCTTTTTGAATTTTCCATTTATTGGCTAATGGAAAATTTATTTGCAAAATATTATCAAGATATACACTTTTGTCATGTTCTTCTTTAGGAATTCTCCTTTCTTGATCTTGATTCACTTTATATGCACAACCCTGATCTTCATATTCCTTATTAGGCACTTCACCCATCATTTTCCTATCAATCACGGGTGCAATATCTTCATCATCTTTTTGCATTTCAAATTTTCTTCTCTAAGTCTTTCGATGAGGCACTTTGCTTGTTGTACCTTTCCTTTATGAATTTTTCTTTTGAGATTTTTCATCTCCTCTTTTCTTCTAAACTTCATTATATTTTCTTCTTGAATTGTATGGATAATTCCTTATGGGTTGACTTCTTGATTTCCTGTAGTCTTGGGATTTGTGGCCAAACCTATCACTGTTGTAACATCTCATTGTATGAAAAAAATTTGTTGTGTGGCCAACATAATTGCACATCCAACATCTCATTAAGTTATTAGACCCTCCTCAACCGGTCCTTTCAAGACTCTTGCATTCCAATTCTTTATGACCAAATTTATGACGGTAAGAACAATAACCATTGAAGGTGTTTCCATACTTGAGTCTTTTTTGACATGAGAATTATGCCTTTTGATATGTTTCTTGGTGTTGACTTTTATAGCTTACTTCTTTAACAAAGTTATGATATTTTATTTGGTATGTGACTACACTTTTTCCCTTTGAGGAGAATAAGCCTTTCTTATGTTTGGGAATGGGGTTCCAGTTACCACCTTCTTATTTATTATTGTACCCAAGACCAAATTTGTCATTGGTTGATATTTGACTATTCTAGATCCTCTCCAGGATAGTAGAGTTGTTCTGTAATTTGACAATTGCATTTGTATTTTCATTCTTATTTTCTAGGTTGACAACTTTCAATTCCAACACGTGACATGATTCTTCCTTTTTAGTCAACTGGATCTTCACGGCTTCTTCAATTTCCTTAGATTCCTCAATTTGAGTCTTTAGACTGATGATCATTTCTTTTGTCTCTTCTAATACTTTTTTGCATTTATTGGGCTTGTCATCTGTCTACAATTCTTTCACTTCTTTTGTTAGATCAACAACTTCAGTCTTCAATCTTTTGATCTCTTCTTCTTTGTTTTCTAGTTGAATATTTTTCTCATGCTCGTCATGGTTATTTATGTCAAATTGATCTAACTTTTGTTGTAGAAACATATCTTTTTTTGAATTTTATCCAACTCTTCTAGAGTGCACATAACTATGTATTCAATATGTTCAATAAAATCCCTAGGAACTTTAATATATAAACTATTTTCTGGTGCCATGTGAATCTCTTCTAATGTAACTAGAACATCATTCTTAAGATTCAATGGTTTTCCTTTAGTGATTACTGAGGTATGCATCAATTCCTTGATGTATTTGTATTCTTCTATGTTTTATACTTTAATATGATAGGAATTCTCTTCTTCTGTGTTTTGTATTTTAAAATGATAGGAATTGTCTTATTTTGTCTGTTTTTCTTTAATGTGATAGGAATTCTCTTCTTCTATGTTTTTTTATTTAATCTAATAGGAATTATCTTCTTCTGTGTTCTCTAATTTAATCTGATAGGAATTATATTCTTCTATGTTATGTACTTTAATATGATAGGAATTCTCTAGTTGGAGCCACAATACTTTAGCATAGGTGCAGTGTTGCATATTTTCTTTGACCTAGTCTGACAAATTATTCTGGATTGCTTTTAATTCCATTGAATTGTTTATTTTTTCTTCTTTTGTAGTTTTGTATTTTTTCTTTGAGGTAGTTAAGTACCAAGGCTTACATACTAATGAATCCCAAATGATAGATCCTCTTGAATTCATATGCCTTTTCACACTTTCCCTCCAAGAAGAGTAGTTTGTTCCATAAAATAAGGGATCTTCCTTTGTGGAGAGATTCATTTGTCCACTCATTTGTGTGTTTAGGAGGATATTCCTTCGAGTGATTAGAATGTTTTTCTTGAACAAAACTCGCTCTGATACCAATTTTTTAAACACACAATGACACTGATAGGGGGGGGGGGGTGAATCAATGTCTTAAACTTTTGGACAATTCACACACTTTCTTGGCTTTCTTAAATTATATGTATTTCAATTACTTATTCATAAAAATATATACAACACAAAGTGTATAAATAAGAATGAATATCATCTATTATTAAACTTGAATAAGTACATATGATTCCAATCATCAAACTAATTAGCACAAACTGAATAAGAGAGATCCAACTCTCAGATACAAGACCCAACTTGTAAATAGGAACCAACCTGATAAAGAATAAACCTTCATTCAATCTTATATATATATATATATATATATATATATATATATATATATAATCCACGAATATACTCTAAGATTCACCACCACTTCTGGTTTATATAATATTTCAATAGGTATAGGATTGAACCATTGTGTCTTTTGACATGAACCATTTCACCTCTTCATTTAATTTTAACATAAATAATATTCTCCTTTTATTCATTAATTTATCGTGTAGGTTTCTTAATTTAATTAGAAGACCAATCTTGCTTTTAATTTCATCCTCACAAGTTGATCATAGGTATGGATTGACTCCTTATATCGTTCCCTTGCTTCTGTTGCATCCCCAATTCTCCAATAGAACATATTCAAGATTTTACTCTCTCTCTGTATTATTGTTGGGCACAGGACTATTTTTGGGTAAGGTCTATTTTTGGAAGGTAAAACCCAATTTTGGAGAAGAAAAGTTGGCAGGAAAAGAAGCACGCACGAGGAAAATCCACATGTAAAGGAGGAAAGCATGCAAGGCACGTAAGTAGGAAAACCTAACCATGTTATGGTTAGGGTTTTGATAAGAGAGTGTAAAGAATAATAAGCTTGTAAATTATTATAAATAAGAACCTATGAGGTCTAGGTTGAGGTTGTTGTTGGTTCAAAGTGGTTCGAAGTTTTTCAGCCAGGATCAACTAGAATACTGATTCATTTAGACTATTATATTTTTGATGTGATTTTGTAATTTTTTGAGATGTGGAAGAGTCAAGTAGCTAGATCTTGAGGGTTATATCATAGGTTGAGGAGTCTGGTGTGATCTAGTCCCGCTCACAAATGTTGTGGAACCTTTTTCATGATTGTATGATAGGAATTGTAGTGTGTGTGGTGCCATATATTAAAGAAATATAAATAAAAGAGCCTAAGAAGCCATATCTTTGTGGATGTAGCCCAGGAGGGGGTGAACCACCATAAATCCCATGTTATGTGTGTTGTTTATTGCATGTTTACCTTCTGTTAGTAGTTAGATTATGAATGGATGAATGAATGGTTCAGTTAGATCTATTAGAATGCATGCATATGATTAACACATGAATGGATATTATGGATAATAGAGATAATAATCAGATAAATGACTGAAGAATATCAAATATAACTCCAGATCCCCACTCATTCCTAGACCGCAAGAAATTAATCTTTGCAATCACCCATAGAAATATCTCGGGTGAGACTATGCAGTGCACTCTGTGTACTGTGCTTCCTTCTAGTTTACCATGAGGGTCAATTGTTTTAGAAGGTTTTGTTGGAAAACTATTCAAATATGAACCCGGGTCAGCGCAATTAGATAGAGAGAGAGATTAATAACCAACAAATGGTTATGTTTCCAGATGGAACTGCATGGTATTGAGTGGACAAGATCCATAGAAGAAGAAAATATAGAATGAATATATAAAAGTAATGTTGAGACCGTGGAATCCAACGAAGGAGGAAATCCAAATATGGTTTTAAAAAAATGAACTTGAGTTTGTGCAAAAGGATAACATAAAACCTAATATAACACTACACAAATATATGGATAAATACATGTTTAGCGACTTGCATGAGGTATTTTTCTATGATTTCTCTAACGTGTTGTAGGAGTGGCTATTGAGATTAAAAGACAACCACACTACAAATCAAATCATACAAATCGAGTGGAATCTTGTGGAGATCACACAGTTACAACAAGTTAACAATAAATTTACCCAGGCAGTAGATTTTTGGTTATACAATATTGTTGCATGGTTTATCACACAATTTGTAGTAGATACCACAAAGTCTTACATCAAAACAGAGCAAGATTTTCTAAAAGGTCCTAGAGGTATGTATATCAAATCATTGTACACTTAAATCAAGATTTTACGATATAACAATGGTGTGATGACTATGGAATCAGACAACTAAAATTCCCTGCATGCATGGGGTAAGGAGGGAAGTGCTGAAAAGAGGTGGAGAAATGGAGGAAGATATGGATAAAGGAAATAAGAAGGAGTCCATGGACTTGACCATGATGGAGGAACATCAGATAAAACCGATAATGGAAACAATTGGAAAGACGTGCGGTGGAACACCCTACCAATATAAGAAGAATAACAAGAAGAGAGCCATAGCTGATAGAGAGGGCTTGGAAAGTGATGAGAAAGAGGTAGAGGATCTCCGAGATATGGAGAAGATTGAGGAAATCATGTGTGCAACATATGAAAGGAAGATAGGTGGTCCAAGGGCAGGAACAAAAGGAAGAACTCTCATCCATTTCAGTGTCAGTGTGGAACCCACAACCCCATGTGTGACTAATACACCAGAAATAACACCACCATTTAGACAACCAAACTTTAGTGGAATAAAGACAGCATGAAGTACATTCAAACAAGGAATATCAACTAGAGGATCCAGTTTAGGAAGTAGCTATCAAATATCTACACCACTCGGAGGTAGTAGTTCAACATAGTTCAATATGGTAGGACATGATCCCATGATCAGGTTACCGGAATTTTGGGGAGAGGCATCTGAGGACCTTGAAAAGCACTTGTTCATCTGCAAGAAGATATGGGAAGCAAATAACATCATATATGAGGATAAAAAACTTATGCATTTAGCTATCACACTAAGAGACTGCGCACTGGATTGGTACATGAGCCTAGCTATAAATAATTAAATTGTCCCCCAAGAGTAACAAGGACTATTGCAGATGTGAAGAAGCTATTGATAAATGAATTTTAGAAGCCTAGATCAGAAGATCAATACATGAATGAGATGATTGAAATTAGGCAGAAACAAGGCGAGTCTATTTGGGAGATTGATCATAGGTTCACAATGGTTGAAGGGTTAGTTGAAATATGTAATGAATGACATGCAACATAGGCACTTATTTGTGAACTCACTGTTACCACATTTGAAATACCCCTTAAGACAACAAAAGTTCCAAACTCAAGTAGAGGCTCTGTAGGAAGCCTTACAACAAAAAGAGAACCAATATTAGAAGACAAAACCATCAATAGAGGAGTTGAAGGAGGATCTGAAATATAACATTCTAGCTTAACCAGAATAAGAGAAAAGAGAAAAGAGAATTTTTTGGTGTACCACATGCAGGACAAAAGGACACCATAAGAATGAATTTCCAACTTTAGCGCAGTATATGGAAATAGAAATACCAAACCATTTTCAAATAGGAAGACCATGGTGTGAGATATATAAGACACATGGACATGATCCATATCATTTTCCAATGATGAATAAGTATCATACAATACCTAAGATTTCATACTACAACTTTTGCAAGTCAGTGGGTCATGATGATAAAGATTGTAGGACAATGGAGATGATAAGAGAAAGAACTTCAGATACCTATAGGGTGCAAGAAGAAATGATGACAGGGAAAGTTTCACCTCAGTTTAAATAGGTTCCACCTCCATATAAAAATTCACAACAACAATGAAACACTACATATCCACAATACAACAATGTGCAACCACAGTATAACCCCATGCAGTATAACTAGGTACCTCAGTACAATGCACCACTAGGAGTTCAAGCTGGATGCAGAGGTAGAGGATGAGGTAGAGGAGGATTTGGAAGAGGTAGAGGTACATTAGTGTGACACAACTGCCAACAACCAAGACATTGTGCAAGGAAATGTCCACTTCCACCTACAACATGTATGCATTGTTGCGCAATACACCATGACACAGAAGATTGTTCGACATTATTGGGGAAGATCCAAGAAAAGATAAATCATAACAATCAGAATGTCCAGTGGATTTATGTAGAAGCCAGGGATGATGGAAGAAATATTAACATAGTCACACGAGGAGGAGATAAGATAGGAGCTGACGTAGTAAGACAAGACCCAACATAACACCAATGGTTGAATAAAAGCACCAAACCATAGAAGAAGTTTGATGCATGGAAATAAAATGAGACATTTAAGGAGGATAAATAAGAGTTTCTCAAGTAGAATATTTCCTCTACATCAGTTGTGAAAAATAATACAAACTCTCTTATGTATGAGATTCCTTCATCAATGGACCACACCAATGAAGCACAAACTTTAGAGAAATAAAGTACCATAAACATTTTTCTGCAATCCCACGTTAAGCTGCTCAATGATCCATCATCTGTTAAATTTTTGAAATATATGTTAGAAATATGTAACACAGAGGTAGAAGGAAAATTAGAGCAGAAAACAATCAATCACTTCCATACGAGAAGGAGGGAAAGTAGGGAATTCAGACTGAATGATAATATTGAAGATTTCAATATGGGGAATATTATACTGGACTTAGGCTTGGAAGTAAATGTGTTACCCAAGAAGACATGGTAGTGTATGGGAGAACCCACACTAGGCTATTCACTTGTTCAGTTGAAATTAGCAAACCAACACAGAGTTCTACCAATCAGACGACTTAAAGGTGCGATAGTAGATTTGGATGGAGTGCGCACTAAGGAAGACTTTGAAGTAATATATATTGTATATGGAACAACACCATATCCAACATTGCTTGGATTGGATTGGAAATTTTATAACCATGCCATAATCAACTTGAAGACAAGGAAAATGACATTTGAATCAGGAGAATATAGAGTGATTGTGCCATTAGAACCTTCATAAGGATAAAGGTTTGTAGAACCCACTTGTCTAGATCTAGAAGAAATAAACCAGTTGTACAAAACTACCATGCAAGAAGAAGATTATGTTAACCCAAATGGAGATGAGGTACTTAGATGGAGAAGCATCACATCATATGCTTCTGAATCAGATACAGGTCTGGAGAATTAGCAACAGATATTACATGAAGTTTCCACAAGAAGGTGCACAAGAATAGATCGCGCAGTAAGATGGGTCGGTACAGAGATAAGAGAATCTCCCAGTTTTCATGGGGTAAATGAATTAGAGGAATTTTTGACCAAATATGAAGATGAAGTATCATAGAATTAGAGGCTCTTAGTCCTAGATATTGCACTCAAGGATACACCTGCAAGATGGTGGGGTGCGCACAAAGAAACAATTAAGGATTGGTACCAATGTAAGCTATTTATTGAATACTTAAGTACAGGGATTGCACCACAATACTTTAGCACCGTGCAAAAGAAGAATATTGTAGTCAAAGATGCATACTATAAACTAATTGCAGGACACTTATATAAAATGGGCACATACAACATTTTGAGAAGGTGTGTACTAGAGCATGAAAGGCCTAGAATTTTGGCAGAATCTCATGAGGGAATAACTGGAGGATATTATGCAGGAAAATATATTGTGCAGAAGGTATTGCACATAGGATTATGGTGGCCAATAATCCATAGATATGCCAAGGAATGTTTTTAGACACATGAGTTCTGTCAGAGGGTGGGAAAACCCAACAGAAGGGATGATATGCCCCTAAGACCACAAGTAACTTTGCAGATATTTGAAAATTGGGAAATAAAATTTGTTGGACCAATCAATCCACCAACTATAAGGTAAAGAGATAGGTATATCATTACTACAAAAGAATACTTAATAATATGGGTAGAAGCAACACTAGTCAAATACTGTAGCACAGAGATGACCCCACACTTCTTGTTTGAGAAAGTGATTACTAGATTGGATGTCCAATAATTTTTATGAGTGACCAAGTTACTCACTTTATCAACAATACTATTAGGGCCATGACTGACGAGTTTGAATTTTATCACCATACGATTACACCATACCATCCCCAAGAAAATGGAATAGTAGAAGCCTTCAATAAGATCTTGGAGAATGCTCTAACAAAGATTTGTAATGTCAATAGGGATGATTGGGACTTGAAAATACCAACATTACTATGGGAATACAAGACTACATGTAAGAAGTTGATAGGACATACACCATTCATATTGTTGTATGGGCAGGAAGTAGTGGTGCCATTAGAATTTATGGTACCTAGTCTGTACGTAGCAGCAATTACCGACATGAAAGTAAAAAGTGCAGTAAAGGAGAGGTTAAATCATTTAATAGAGATGGAAGGGATAAGATTCTAGCAGGATTTCACCAAGAAGTACAAAAATAAAGAGACAAATCCTAGCATGACAGACATATCAAGAGGAAGAGTTTCAAGGAAGGAGACCTAGTCTTGCTATATGACAATAAAAGTTTTCAACATCCTAGAAAATTTAGAATGCACTGGCTCAGGCCCTATGAAGTAAAGACTGTCACAGATGGGGGATTTGTACAACTAAAGGATCTGGCAAGAACATAACTGAAAGGAATGATCAATGGGAGTTGAATGAAACTGTATAGGGACAGTCCACCTCCTAACACTTAAAAGTTACAGCGTAGTAAGAAACCATGTACATAGTGTACTATAATAGAATCTAGGACATAAAAATGACAAAAAGAAATAAAAAGGAGAAAAAGAGAGAAAAATAAATACAAAAATACAAAAGAAATAAAATACAAAAACACTAAAAATAAGGTTGTGCGTAGTAATTACCACGAAAAACATTAGAAGACAATGTGTAGTAAAAATTGAAGTTGGCGCAAATGCATGAAAAAGGTGAAAAGCGAACACAATCGGGTCTATAAAAGACAGAAAGAATACAAGTATTCAACACTTAGCGAATTTGGAGCTCAGAGCGAGAAAACGAATATGTGCCCTAGTTGTCAGTTTACGGAAAAGAAAGGAAGGTTGTGACATTTAGAGAGGATGACTCCACCCAAGTTTAGCACAACAAGATAGTTCATCTGGATTACTCGGCAAGGCCAAAGGAAGAAGGAAATAATGAAACAGCCTGAGCATGTGGTCGAGTTGGAGGATGTTACCACATCGGACCTAGAATCCATTAGCCCGATGTAGGTCGAGGAAGAGATTCCCACAGTGTATCAAGGAGAAATAGGGCAGAGCTTCGAGGGTTGGAACATAATTTCAAACCCTAACCCCGAGATGCCTGCAAAGCTCAACAAAAAAATGGGACTATGAAAGTCCCAGGAACAAGAAGAGGGAACACGAAGAGGTGTTGGTGGAGGACATCACCGACTGACTAGAGTCTAGTAGAGACGAAGAAGACGCAAATTTAATAGAGGAAGGCACATCTGCTATAGGACAGAAAATAAAAATACTAGACTCCATGGAGATTACCCTCCCTTTTCTCCCAGACATAGTCATCCCTTTCGATGACATGCTGAGAAAGGTACCTAAGTTGAGGTACGGTGACCACAACGTGCGTGACGCAACCAAGTTTCTAGATTTGGCCAAGGAGAAATACTTGATAAACATGAGGGAAATTAGACCCCTAGGTCAACCCGTGTTGGAGCCTTCATAGTGGATCATGGGGCTCTACAACTCAGGAATCATTAATCTATTGTACATACCACACTTCGGGCGTGATAAGAATTACATACTTTGCATTGAATAACTAGTCGACCGTGTCCACAGAGGCATCCTATATATGGATAGATCAATGCATATCGATGTGGCATTGATTTCCAAGATCAGAGGACTTTTGACATTCGACGTGCAACCAGAAGAGCATTTCGACAATAAAGCGCATGGAAAATAATTGGAAAAATAGGTTAAAGCGTAGTTTGGGACTACCCAGGGAAATAGAGGGATTGTCATTAAGGACATTAATGACAACATGACAAGGTTCGAGATAAATTTCATGGCATGTAAACTACTGAGGAAATGTCACGGAGAGGAAGCGTCAACATGCATTATTCTCATAGTCATGCAGTGCACGAAGGGAGTCATGTTCAATTGGGAACCATACCTATTGAACTAGTTTCTAGTAGATTATTGCAACGCACAAGATAATGGAACTGACTTCCATTATTCATGGATAATCATCTTAATCACATTGGCAGGGTTGTATGAGCCCAAATTATTGGCATTTTTGGACCAAGATGGGCAAGTGTCATGTGGCCAGGTACGACTCCCTTTGGTAGGCAAAGAAAACTAAGACACAGAAGGAAAATAACACTGTGTTTTCCATGCTTCTAGATGAAATCCAACAATACAAAGCACATGTGTGTCACATACCAATGGAGGTAGCACGAGAAATATATGCGATAAAAAAATTTAAGGAATCCATGCATCATGTATGGATCCAAGCCGCGAGGGATCCTAAGAAGGACTGGTTCGAGATGCAATATTGTGTCACAAAAAAGGACTTGGACTAGATCATTAAATATTAGCCTTCGCAGTGGAAGTCACCAGTAGAAAAACTAGCCACAAGGACATGCACGATGTATTCCTCCAAGCCCAAGGATACGATCGAAGCAAGCTTGTCAACTCAAATATGTTGGTTGTGGAGCCTGACTATCTTCCTGATTCAGAGGTCCTTTCTTTCAACTGTGTTTATACCCCATGAAGTATTTACACCCCATAAGTATGTACACACTTCCATGCGGGGGAGTGCAGAGGGGGGGTACCCCCTCTGCCAGGTCTAAGGGGGCTATCCCCCTGGCTGGGGGGTTTGGGGGCAAGCAGGCCCCCAGCGGGGATTTGGGGGAAGCATCCCCCGATGGGGGTTCGGGGGTGAAGCCTCCGAAGCAAAAATTTCCTTGTAAAAGTATATTGTAATTTCGTTGTAAATCTGGACCGTTCATTATAAGGTCACAGATCTAATGGTAGAGATTATGTTAGGGATTTTTTCCCTAGAAGGAAACCCTCTTTTATGAGGGAAATGTATTGCAGCTATGCATGATGGTGAATATTGTATTCTGAGAGAGGAGATTGTGAGAGAAAGAAGAGGAAGTTACAACAAGTTTTGCTGTAGGTTGTATCCCTTCATTTGTTGGATAATAATAAAGGAAGGACCTAGAAATTTCTCTGGTGGACGTAGCCCACACTGGGTGAACCACATAAATCTGTGTCTCTCTTGTATTGTGTTTCTTCTGTGTTTTTTTTCTGCATTTATTTTATTTTATTGCTCTACGGTCCTGTTTTTCTTACAATTGGTATCAGAGCGTAAGGTAACTTGCAGGAAAAGAGGGTTCCTGGTTCGAGTGGGAGCAATGTCGGAAGATGGAAAGTTTAGAGTCAAGAAATTTAATGGCCAAAACTACCAGTTATGGAAGATGCAGATGGAAGACTATTTATATCAGAAGGATCTATTCCTACCATTGAGCGGAGTAACAAAGAAGCCGACAGCTATGAAGGATGAAGAATGGGATATTCTTGACATAAAGGCTCTAGGAACGATACAGATGAGCCTGGCATCATCGGTGGATTTCAATATTTCGAAAAAAAAGACAATGAAGGGTTTGATGGATGCGTTGGTCAAATTGTATGAAAAACCCTCTGCGTTGAATAAGGTATTTCTAATGAAGAGATTATTTAATATGAAGATGTCAAAAGGTGGGTCTATTGCAGATCATTTAAATGAATTTAATACGGTTACTAATCAACTAAGTTCTATAAAAGTGAACTTTGATGATGAGGTTAGGGCTCTTCTAATCTTGTGATCATTGCCAAAAAGCTGGAATGTCTTGGTCATGGCTGTAAGTAACTCTATCTCTGGCTCAAATACTTTAAAATTTGATGATGTTGTTGGTGTTATCCTTAGTGAAGAAATGCGATGGAAAAGCATAGGCGAGACATCAGGAAATGCATTGAACATGGAGAACAGAGGAAGACAAAAGGATAGAGGAAAGGGCTCAGGAAACCATGGATATTCTAGGAAGGGAAGATCCAAATCCAGACTTGGAAAGATAGAGTGTTGGAATTGTGGGAAGAAAGGACATATGAAGAAATACTACAGAGCTCCAAAGAAACAAAATATGGACAGCAGGAGAGAAATTAGGAAGCAAATGTAACAGGTGATGTGTTACAAGATGCTTTGATTCTTTCTGTAGGTAATATTTCTGAGTCTTGGGTAGTAGATTCAGGAGCTTCATTTCATGCCACACCCCATAGGAAACATTTTCTAGATTATGTTCAAGGT
>ML818010.1:43613-59428 GCA_009831015.1 Picea engelmannii
AAGAGACAGGAAAAATCGCAAACTGACATTGTCTCGGGGTGAGTACACAGAGAAGGTGTTGGAGAGGTTTAGAATGAAGAATACAAAACCAGTTAGTACACCTTTGGCTAGCCATTTCAAATTAACTAAGAAATGTGTCCCAAGACACAGGAGGAGATAGAATACATGTCCAGGGTCCCATATTCATCAGCAGTTGGCATCTTGATGTACGCAATGGTTTGCACAAGACCAGATATTGCACATGCAGTGGGAGTTGTGAGCAAGTATATGAACAATCCAGGTAAAGAACATTGGGAGGTAGTAAAGTGGATTCTCAGGTATTTGAGAGGTACTACTACACATGCATTATGGTTTGGAGGTTCAGACACTTTTTTACAGGGATATGTTGATTCAGATATGGCAGGTGATAAAGACAGTAGGAGGAGCACCATAGGGTATGTTTTTACTATAGGTGGAACAACAGTAAGTTGGATTTCGAAACTACAAAAGGTTGTTGCACTTTCAACAACAGAGGCAGAGTATGTTGCTGCTACAGAGGCTAGTAAATAGATGATTTGGTTACAAAGGTTTATGGAGGAATTGGGAAAGTAACAGGAGAACAGCCGGTTGTACTGTGACAGTCAGAGTGCCATTCACCTTGCAAAGAACTCAGCCTTCCATTCCAAGAATAAGCATATACAATTGAGGTACCACTTCATACAATCCACCTTGGAAGATGGAAAATTGAAGCTGGAAAATATACACACTAGCTAGAATCCTGTAGACATATTAACAAAGGGAGTAACCAGGGAGAAACTGAGTTCTTTCTCAGTTTCAGTTGGTCTTCAAGAATGAAGATGAAAATGAGAAATTTGCCAAGTCCAAGAAGGTTCAGAGTCCAGCATATATAGCAGCGGTGGAGTTGTTGAGATCAGTCTCCAAGTGGGAGATTGTTGGTTGTGGAGCTTGATTATCTTCCTGATTCAGAGGTCCTTACTTTCAGCCGTGTTTATACCCCATGAAGTATTTACACCCCATAAGTATGTACACTCTTCCACGCGGGGGAGTGCAGAGGAGGGGTACCCCCTCTGCGGGGTCCGGGGCGGGCTATCCCCCCGACTGGGGGGTCTGGGGGAAAGCGGGCCCCCAACAGGGATTTGAGGGCAGTGTCCCCTGATGAGGGTTCAGGGGCGAAGCCCCCAAAGAAAAAATTGCCTTGTAAAAGTATATTGTAATTTCATTGTAAATCTGGACCGTTCATTATAAGGTCATAGATCTAACGGTAGAGATTATGTTAGGGTTTTTTGCCCTAGAAGGAAACCCTCTTTTATGAGGGAAATGTATTGTAGCTATGCATGATGGTGAATATTGTATTCTGAGAGAGGAGACTGTGAGAGAAAGAAGAGGAAGTTACAACGGGTTTTGTTGTAGGTTGTATCCCTTCATTTGTTGGATAATAATAAAGGAAGGACCTGGAAATTTCTCTGGTGGACGTAGCCCACACTGGGTGAACCATGTAAATATGTGTCTCTCTTGTATTGTGTGTCTTCTATGTTTTGTTTCTGCATTTGTTTTATTTTATTGCTTCGCGGTCCTGTTTTTCTAACAAAATAGGTAATCCATCTGACAATACTAGAACAACCACAGCGTGAACCCAACCAAATGGGAGTAGTGTAGTACTGAAATGGCTAAGGAGAACACCCACATCAATAAGGACAGGAATTTAGCCACGGACTGGGAAAAAGGAGATGGAACGGGCCGTAGAGGAAAGAGCCCAAGGAACAAGAAGTGGGTGTTGGAAATTCAACAAGAAACATGTTTCTAATTTATTTTTCCCTTAAATAAATTGGATAGTAAATATTAATCTATTATCTCATCTATAACTGAGTGATTTGGCATTGTAACATAATTATAATTGTAGTTAAGTGAGTTAAGCTCAGTTGTACTAGTTGTAACTAAACTTGCACTAGTGAGAGTTCAATGAATTAATTATTAATTAATTCAAATTAGTGAACTTACATGCAACTGAAGATTCACCACGGTTAACTACATGCATGTTAGATCCAGTGGAGACCCAGTTGAGATAACAGGTGAAAGGGACAGTTTGGCTATCAGTTGTGATTTGAGTGAAGTGCACTCATGCAATGAAACATGCAGTGGATATGCTCATGAGCATGTGAAAACTAGGCAATTTGAATTCATTGTGAGAATTCTAATTGCAGGGATTGTGCAGAGGAGGCAGGCTGTCTGGACTCAGAAATTGGCACATGTATTTGCTGAATTTTTGTATGACAGTGTGGGACAATTGTATTGTACTGAGATCTCTTGGATTAGATTTTTGTATGATATTGTTTCATGATCCATGATATACATAATATATGATAGTGGGGTTTTGAGCTTTACGCTTTCCCAATAAAACTTCTATGTTATGTGTTCTTGATATTTCACTTTGTGATCATGGTTTAAATTTCCACAAGAATATTAGTAGAAGCGATTATGTATTTAACTGTGGCATATAATTTTTAGATCAGGAGAATCGCAGGAAATACATTAAGTGTATTGAAATTTCTACATGGTATTAGAGCCATGGAGCCACGAAAGTGAGGTGCGAAAATAATAGTATTTTTGCAGGTCCCGTCTCTAGAAAGGTGCAAACCTTAGTACTGAAAACTACACACATTTATAGGAGCATAAATTATCACACCCTACTTAAAGGAGAGGTTTGAATTTCATTAATATTCTCTCAGACTGCTTAAAGGAGAGGTGCGAACTTCCTTCACCCCACTCTTCATTACAGTGTGAACTCCCTCCAAGAGTTCACAGGCTATACACAGGTGAGGTGTGAACTCCCTCAATAAGTTTGCAGGCTAGACAATGGTAGGGTGTGAACTTTCCTCAAGCTACTCTCAGGTGGGGTGTGAACCTCCCAGGGCAAGAGGAATTGCAGCAGTTGAGTTTTGTGGTTGGAAAACATTCAAATTTGCAAAAGGACTTTCCGGTGCTATAGTTGATTCAAGATCAGAATGGATTTCAATGGCTTGAGGTTGGAGTATGCACTTGAGGGTAGCTTGAACTACATTGTTTGGAAGGATAGGATGGAAGAAGTACTCGAAGACAATGGATTGAAGGAATACATTGACAAATATGTTCCTAAGCTGGATGCGACAGACACTGCAAATCTTGATGCATGGAAAAAGAAAGTGGCAAAGGCGAGGAGGATTCTGTTTGAGGGAGTACGAGACCACATTGTCTCAAGTCTCCATGGGAAAACCACACCACATGCAATGTGGAAGGTTTTGACAGATCTACTCCAAAAAAAAAACGACCATAGGAAATTGGCACTCAAAGACAAACTCAGGAAGATCAAGATGGAGAAGGGTGACTCCATTCCAAAATATCTCATGAAGCTTGTCCAATGTCAGAATGAGCTTGGAAGTGTGGGAATAACAGTCACTGTTGATGATTTGGTGAGCTTGGCCCTCCTAGGACTTCCCAAGACTTGGCACAGTTATCAAGACTCTGTCAATGGAAGGAAAAATTGCCAGATTGGGAACGACTATGGTCGGATCTAGTGCATGAGGAGTTCAGGCAGAACACCAGAGATGGATCTTCATCAAAGTATGATGATGAAGAGGATTGTTCTTTGACTACCAAGGCAAGGAAATGGAAAGGGAAGAAATTCCATTCAAAATCCGAGTCTAAAGTGAAGAAGATGGATTTTTCCAAAGTGAAGTGTTTTCACTGTCATGAACATGGGCATCTCGCTACTAACTATCCGCAGAAGAGGAAGAACAAGATGGTTGTTGGAGCTACAACTGGTGAGGCTCTTGTCTTGCAATTTGAACTTGACTTCTCTTTGATCACATGCATGGCTTCAAGTGCATCGGGATCAGTGTGGTATTTGGATAGTGGTGTTTCCTAGCACATGACGAGAGATAAAGAGTCTTTCAGTGACTTGGAGGAGAAATATCTCAGAATGCATATGGATATGGGTGACGATGGATGATACAATGAAACTGGCATTGGTACCATTACCTTTTAGAGGGATTTAGGTAAACCATTTCAATTGAAAATTTTTATGCATGTTCCAAGTCTGAAGAAAAACCTTGTCTCAGTTGCAATGTTGGAGGACAGAGGCTATGACATTGTTTTCAGTGATGGAAAAGCTTTCCTGCGACATAAAGAAATAGGTCAAGTCAAGAATATAGGGATTCAAGTTAAGAATCTCTACATGATGGAGGTAGATGGTTGCAGTGCCATGGTGGGCAAGGCAGAAAAAGTGGTGAGCCAGGATGAGGGCGAATTATGGCACAGGCGATTGGGACATATTCATCATGGATCCTTGAAGATCATGCAACAAATATCTACTAGACTTCCAAGGGGAACACTTTCTTAGTTAGATCAGTGTAAGGGGTGCACCCTGGGGAAGTATGTAAAGTCCACTTTTCATGAAAAGGAGAACCGTGCTTCGGTGATCCTGGAGATAATTCACACAGATGTGTGTGAACCATTCTCGATTGCTTCAACAACAAAACATAAGTATTATGTTATTTTTGTTGATGACTTTTCTCGTAAATTTTGGATATTCTTCATGTAGAAGAAGGATCAAACATTCTTAAAGTTCTGTGAGTTTAAAGCATTGGTGGAGAAAGAGTCAGGGAAGCAAGTGAAGACTCTAAAGAGCAATAATGGTGGAGAATACATCTCTAATGAATTCAAAGACTTCTGCAACAAAGAAGGAATTCGAGGAGAACTCATAGTGCCTCATAACCCACAACAAAATGGGGTCACTAAGAGAAAGAATAGAATGATCGTGGGTGTAGCACGAGCGATGTTGCATTATTAGGGACTACCAATGCATTTGTGGGTAGAAGCATGCAATACTACGGTTTATGTGCAAAACCATTGTCCTCATAGAATACTTGGCATGAGTAAACCTGAAGAATATTTGACTGGTAAGAAACCTAATGTTTATCATTTTAAAATTTTTGGCTCATCTGTTTATGTGCATGTGACCAAGGATTCCAGGAAGAAGTTGGAACCGACTGCTGAAATTGGGATATTTTTGGGGTACACATAAACACCCCATAATTATCGTGTGTATTTGTCGAACAATAAGATGACTGTTATTTGACGGGATATAAAATTCTATGAGGGGAAATCCATGTGGTTGTCGCTTGAGAGGGAGCTAGACTTGCATGCAAAAGAGGAACTACTGATTCCCAAAGATGAGTCTCAAGATGTGGATCAACCACATGAGGAGGTTCATGGAGTGGAGGAAACCACTCAAGAAGAGCCATCCATCAGAAATGGCAGAAATATCACCACAGAAGCTGACAGATTGAGACTACATGTTGCACATAATGTAGGAGCCCCTACTTCACAGCGCAGACAAAGACAGTTTCTTGATCGATTTGCTGGATACATGGCTCTCATGAGAAAATGTATTGTGATTGAACCATCTTCCTTTCAGGAAGCAATGCAGGATCCCACTTGGGTTGATGCTATGGTAGAGGAGTATGACTCCATTGTCAAAAACAGTGCATGGGAAATTGTCCCAAGACTGGTCGACAAATCAATGGTAGGTTCAAGATGGATCTACAAGGTAAAGAAAGATGTTGATGGGAGTGTGGAAAAATACAAGGCGAGGTTTGTGGCCCGAGGCTTCTCACGGATCGAGGGGATAGATTATGATGAGACCTTTGCACCTGTCTTAAGGTACTCTTCCATAAGATCCATCCTTTCACTCTCAGCATAGATGGGTTGGCGCATTCATCAGATGGATGTAAAAACTGCATTCCTCAATGGGATCATTGAGGAAGAAGTGTACATTGAGAAGCTAGAAGGTTTTGAGACCTTTGACAGGGATTTGCATGTGTGCAGACTCAAAAGATCATTGTATGGGCTGAAGCAAGCACCCCATGCTTGGTACACTCGAATGGACAGCTATTTCACCGGATTGGGCTTTACCAAAAGTGAAGCGGATGCAAAAATATACCAAATTTTGGTGGAGGGTAAGATCTTAATCATTGTTCTTTATGTTGATGATTTAATACTGACTGGTGATGAGCAGTTGATACAATCATGCAAGGATGACCTTGCAAAGGAGTTCGAGATGAAGGATTTGGGCCTTCTTCATTATTTCCTTAGATTGGAAATATGGCAGCAAGATGGTGAACTTTTTGTATCTCAAGGCAAGTATGCAAGGGAGATACTGGGTAAGTTTCACATGGAGGGTTGCAAACCCATGGATACTCCTCTTCCAGGAAACTAGAAGAAAGAGGATGCTACTTCTGGAGAAGTAGTGGATGCTACTGTCTATCGACAGTTAGTGGGTTCACTAATGTACTTAGTGAAAATGAGACTGGACATTTGCTATGTGGTTAACCGCTAATTCAAGCAATGGTTAATCCTATGAAACTCTTTTGGAAGGTGGGTAAGCATGTCTTGAGATATCTGAAGGGCACATATGAGTATGGATTATGGTACAAATAGATGAATGAGGTGAATTTGCATGGCTTCATAGATGCATATTGGGCGGGCAGCCCAATGGATAGAAAGAGCACATCAGGGGGGATCTTTAGTATCAGATCTACAGATGTTTCTTGGTATAGCAGGAAACAGATATCCATGTCACTTAGTTTAGTAGAATCGAAATACATGGCAGCGAGTCAATCTTCATGTGAGGCTATATGGATGAGAAAGATCTTGGTTGGTTTGTTTGGTTCTCATTTAGATCCGACAGTGATTTATTGTGATAATCAGAGTTGCATTAAAATCTTGATTAATCCTATGTTTCATGACAGATATAAGAATATAGATATTTGGTATCATCATCTCAAAGATTTTGTGCGGCGGGAGATCATGTTGCTTCAATACATTCCTACAGAAGATCAGGATGCAGACATTCTGACGAAGGCGCTCACCAGGAGAAAATTTGAATATCATAGAGACAAGATTGGGGTGAAGGATAATCCCTTTCTTGTTGAGAGAGAGTGTTGAAAAGCCAACAAGAAACATGTGTCTAATTTAATTTTCCCTTAAATAAATTGGACAATAAATATTAATCTATTATCTCATCTATAACTGAGTGATTTGTCGTTGTAACAAAATTATAAGTGTAGTTAAGTGAGTTAAGCTCAGTTGTACTAGTTGTAACTAAACTTGCACTAGTGAGAGTTCAGTGAATTAATTATTAATTAATTCAAATCAGTGAAATCACATGCAACTGAAGATTTTCCATGGTTAACTACATGCATGTCAGATCCAGTGGAGACCCAGTTGAGATAACAAGTGAAAGGGACAGTTTGGCTATCAGTTGTGATTTGAGTAAAGTGCACTCATGAAATCACACATGCAGTGGATATGCTCATGAGCATGTGCAAACTAGGCAATTCGAATTCATTGTGATAATTCTAATTGTAGGGATTGTGCAGAGGAGGAAGGTTGTCTGGACATAGAAATTGGCACATGTATTTGTTGAATTTTTGTATGACAGTGTGAGACGATTGTATTGTACTGAGAGATCTTGGATTAGAGTTTTGTATGAGATTGTTTCATGATCCATGATATACATAATATATGATAGTGGGGTTTTTATCTTTACACTTTCCCAGTAAAACTTCTGTGTTATGTGTTCTTGATATTTCACTTTGTGATCGTGGTTTAAGTTTCCACAAGAATATTAGTAGAAGCGATTATGTATTTAACTATGGCATATAATTGTTAGATCAGGAGAATCGCAGGAAATACATTAAGTGTATTGAAATTTCTACAGTGGGGCACAAACCTCACAAATAACAAGGAAGCCTGGCAAGGAAAATATGTGTGCAAGAAGAGAAATTATGAGATGGAGGACCCAAACATCACCCTGACAAAGGATGATGTAGATCTCATCGCGGACAAGGTCCAAGACAAGAGTGAATAAGTGGTGTGAGTTGCAGAGGTGCAATAGGAAGAAATTATGGCTAATATCCTAGAGGTTGATGAAATTATACAACAACTACGGAGCCAGGAAGGATCACAGGCCATCGTGCAACAACAACAAAAGACACAACAACCACCTACGTAGAAAGAAGGTGAAGCGATTATGTAGTTTGTTGTCGAGGGTAGAGAGACCTTTTTGGTAACATGCAAGATGATCAGGTTAAATCAGGATATGGCATAGAAACCCTTGGAGGAAGTATAACAAGTTGATATGGTCATGGCACACATACCTATAGAGGCCTTATATGGGCTACAGACCAGTGTCATGCAAGAAGTGCAGTCTAGGGCCCATGCAGATGCCACAAATTTAAAGGTGGGAAGAGGGGTCATAGAGATGCTCCAAATAACATGTGACCATTTGACCGCATAGAAGGAAGAAGTGAAAGAACACGCAAACATATTGGAGTAGGGATTGACAATGACATACAACCGCATCCCAAACAGTGGAAAGAAACATAGAAAAGTGTAGATGAGAATATCAAACTCATTACACAAACAATCGATTAGTACATATAGGAGATCAAGGAACTAAAAGAGAGGCTTAACCCCACGACTCCTCTGGGGGTTAGAGAACAAAGGAAACAAGAATCTACACTTCAAATGGTTGAGATGCAGAAACAAGCAAGTGCATAAGAAGAATTGTTCGACAAAGCCACACAGCTCTGGACAACGCTGGAAGAGGATGAACAGGTCTAATAGTGGGACCGGGAAGAGGAAAGAGTCAACGTAGCCATATAATACCTCAAACAGAGGTAGAAAAAAATGAGCATCATAGAGCACGTGAAGGGTACTCAAGATATGAAGAAGCTATAGTCAGAGTTGAAAGCAGTGCAGATGCAGAAACAGGAAAGACAACTACAAGTGGAACCCCTTCAAGAGAAAGCAACATATATGATCACTTAATTGGAGGAGGAAAAGAATAACATGGAACAAGAATAGATAGAGTGTGAAACACTAATCCAGGAGGATATCACAGTGCAATCAATTGAGGAACTCATAGGAAAAGTCACACAGGTCAAGGAAATAGGAAGGGAACTCGCATACAAGTTCCACAATTTGAAGAAAATAGTAGAAGGAGCGTGTGCTTCCTAGGTGGATTGGGATGAGCCACATGTTAGTGTTGGGTCTGTTAGGATATTTAGACACTTAGGATTTAGTTAATATCTATTTGGTCTAATGTGTCCTTAGGTAAAAGTGTGTTTCTTAGTGTGTTTATTTAGTATGCATTAGTATGCATTTGTAGTTATGAAAACTGATGGTCACGATATAGAGAGATTTGACGGCTCATATTCTCCTCGATCTTAATGACCATTGATCCATGGATTAACTCTCGATTAGTCCATGATATCTATTTAAAGAGCATGTAGGTTCATTTTCTGATGATCGATTGTGAGAAACTCTCTTATAAAATCTCTCTGTAATATTTTTATTTTGCATTAATAAATTGCTCCAAGAGGCCACGTTGGCTGGGGCCATGGATGTTTCCCCTTAGGGTTTTTACCATGTGAAAAAATTGGTGGGTTGATATTTGATCTGGTTATGTGAGTGGTTACTGAAGGTTTTCATCCTCTGTTTGAATACATGTGTTTTCAAACATGGTATCAGAGCATGTTTGAAGAACCTCTCTTGTTGTAGATTGAGATCGTGAAGCTGGTTTCATCATCTCCATTTTATGTCATTTTCATACATTTATGGGCTTATAGGATTGCTCCATTGGATCCGAATAACTTTTTTCAGTCAATAACACTTTTCGTTTCACTCGAAAAGGTTTCTTTTTTCCCAAGATATGACCATTTTAGTCAGATCCTGAGGGATAAACCCTGAATACGCATTTTTAAAATCTTTTCAGAGTATTATTTTGGTTTTATTTTGGTTTTGTATTATTTATTTCCGGGTTGCTACTCTCTTATATATTCTTATGTTCTTTTCCCCATGCCTTGTACGATCTCAACAAATCAGAAATAGATAGGAAAAGGTGCATCTTTTGGGTAGGCTAACTGAGATCTAACCCTTGTTGTCATCGAGAAGAGAAATTTTTTTCTTGTGTGAAAAGAGGTTTTTTTTACAACAACAACAACAAAACACCCAATCCTCTTCCTAAAAATACAATATGTTTGCTAGATGATTTGGTTTAAAGTTTCCTTATTAAGTAAGAGGTCTTGAGTTCAAGTAACTTGGAGTGATCAACACTGCAAGTATCTCCAACAAATCCTTAGTTTCCCAACAAAAAGATAAAACCAAGTATCCAAAGAAGAAACATCCTCACTAGAACAAAAAGAAAAATAAGGGTCCCAAACCCAATCAAACAACTTCATCTCCTAATGGTGACAAAGGAGCAAAATATAAAAATAAGAAAACTGACAAACGTTGCAACTTTTGTGATAAAGATGGTCATGATAAGTCCAAATGTTTCAAGAAGATGCCAGCTTTAGAAGAAACGATGAAGAATCAAAACATCAATATTGATTATACTTATTATTCTTCTAGACATTCACTTTATGCTTCTGTTTTCTCCTTCAATACAACTTCTACTTCTTCTTATGATGAGTGGCTTATTGATTCTGGAGCATCTTATCTTATGGTTAAGGATAAAGACATATTTTCTGCTCTAAGTGAATGTAAAACCAAGCAAATATTTGTTGGTGATGATAGATCTCTTAGTGTTGTAGGATCTTGAATAGTTCAAGTAGATAATGGTCATTTCAATGATGTCTTATGTGTTCCAAATCTTTCTTGTAACCTTCTATCACTATATCAAATCACTCATTTAGGTGAAGGTAAAACTGTAGAGTTTTCACCTCACCAAGTTGTAATCAAGGATCTAAAATATCCTAAGAATGTTCTTGAAACTGGAATTGCTGATGATATTACCAGGTTGTACAAGTTTGACAACTTTGGGCCATCATATTTTTTATTAGTTTTTGTTTCTCATAGCGATGAATTGAGCAAACTTTGGCATGACCAGTTTGGTCATCTAAACTATCGCTTATTGCAACAACTATGTAATCAACAGATGGTGATTGGTCTTCCTCTTGTTTCATGCAGAGATGGTGTTTGTGTCGATTGTGTTCTCGACAAACACCATCGGGATAGTTTTGACAAACATGCCTCTTAGCACACCTCGGGCCCTTTGCAGCTTGTTCACAGTGATTTGTGTGGTCCAATTTCTACTCCTTCTTTTTCTGGGTGCAATTATTTCTTAACTTTCATTGATGAATTTTCCAGACGTACCTGGGTTTACTTCTTAAAACTTAAGAGTGAAGTTTTTGACAAGTTTTTGGCCTACAAGGCCCTTGTAGAAAAGCAATCTGGACATCGAAATCAAAGGTTAAGAATAGATAGTGGAGGCGAATATGTGAACAATCATTTTACAATTTACTGCACTACACAAGGCATCCAAATGCAACACACTATTCCATATACACCACAACAAAATGGTGTTGTCGAGAGAATGAACTGCATACTAAAAGAAATGTCTAATTGTATGATCCAATCTAAGGGATTAAGTCTAAATTATTGGGTGGAAGAAATAAACTATTCAAATTACATAGTAAATCAAACTCCCACAAAGGCTCTTAAAAAAATAACACCGGAAGAAGCTTAGACTAAAATTAAACCAAATGTAAATCACTTCTGTGTATTTGGCAGCATAGCATCGGCTAACATTCCTGATGAGAAAAGGAAAGCATTACAGCCTAAAAGTGAGAAGTGTATATTTGTTGGTTATTTTGAAGATGTCAAAGGTTATAGAATTCTTCAACCACATTGTAATGAAATTATTATTAGAAGAGATGCTAAATTTGATAAAAATCCCTTGTCCTGTGAGCCTAATTTGGCGATTGTGCCTTCTTCAGCTTGTGAGCCATCTTCAGCGTTTGTGCCTTATTCTATTCCTATTCTGGTTTCTTCTTTAGATAATGACAGTGAGGATGAAAATCCACCTCCACCTACTCACCTTCCTACAGATGATTCCTTTGAACCTGAACCATCACAACTTCCACCGCTTCCTAGATGGGTCTGTTCAACATGAGAAGCAGCTAGTGGTATTTTCGGTGATCCTTCATATCAGTGTCGAACATGTTAACAATTCCAACAAGCCTCTTCTCTTTTGGCTCAATTTTTAGAGACTCATGATCCAGATACATTAGCAGAAACTTCAGGTCATCCATATTGGGATACAACAATGAATGAAGAGTATCGTTCTTTAATGGCAAACGATACTTGGGATCTTGTACCTCTTCCAAAAGGAAGAAAACTTTTCATATGTAAATGGGTCTACAGAACTAAGTTTGCATTAGATGGAAGTGTTGAAAGGCATAAGGTTCAGTTAGTTTCCAAAGGATTTTCCCAAGTTGAAGGAATTGACTATAATGAAACCTTTGCCCCTGTAGCCAAAATGAATTCCATCTGCCATGTTCTTTCCCTTGCTGCCTCACATAAATGGGAGGTCCATCAAATGGATGTTAAATGTGTCTTCTTGCATGGATATTTGAAAGAAGAAATATACATGGAACAACCTTCTATATATGTCCAGAATGACTCTAGCCTTGTTTGTCGCCTTAAGAAATCTCTTTATGGTCTTAAGCAAGCTCCCCGAGCTTGGTATGCCAAAATGGGAAGCTTTCTTATTAACACTGGATTCTCTAGATGCCATTGTGAACCTAATGTCTATACCAAGAAAGTACAAATCCATCTCATAATCCTTTTCCTTATGTTGATGACCTTATCCTTACTGGTAGTGACTCAAAAATTTTAAACCATGTGAAAACCAACCTTAAGAAGAAATTTGAAATGACAGACTTAGTTTTTTTTCACTATTTCCTTAGCCTCCAAGTTTTTAAAACTAATGAAGGAATTTTTCTTTCCAAGTATAAGTATGCTTCTGACCTTCTTCATCGCTTTCACATGGATGATTGTAAACTGACCCCTTCTCCCTTCCATCCTAGAGTCAATCTTACTGCCACCTGTACTTATCCTGAAGTTGATGCCACCCTATACCGTCAATTAGTTGGTAGCCTCTTATACTTGACTCATACTCGTCCTGATATTTCCTTTGATGTTAGTCTTGTTGCCTGGTATATGAAAACACCCCATGAAATTCATTGGAAAGAAACTAAAAGGATACTTCTCTATGTCCGTGGTACAATTCAGTTCAAGATACATTACAGTTCAGGGGGGACTCATTTATTGGTTGGTTTCACTAATTCAGATTGGGCCAACGACCCTGATGATCAGAAGTCTACTACAAGTTATGTGTTTAGCCTTGGTTTAGGACCTATCACTTGGGTCTTTAAGAAACAACATGATATTTCACTTTCTTTAGCAGAAGCAGAGTACCAAGCAACGATAAATGCAAGTCATGAAGCCTTGTGGCTTCAACAGATCCTTTCATATTTTGGATTTTAGCAGCAACATATGACCAGCCTTTGGTGCAACAATCAGAGTGCCATCAAGATCTCCAAATACCTAGCTCAACATCAGTGCATCAAGAACATAGAGATACACATGCAATTCATCAGAAATCTCATTCATGATCAAGTTATTGAAGTGCTTTTTTTCTCTACAGAAGATCAAGTTGCAAACCTTTTCATAAAGTCTCTTACAGAAGTGAATTTTTCCAAAATTCAATCTATGTTAGGAGTTTAGGAAGTTTTCATTAAGGGGGGATAGGCTCTAATGCCTCTTTCCTTCTCCTATTGGGTCACTATTGTAAATCCTTCAATCCTATCCCAAGTTGTTCTTAAGGGGGGATGTTAGGATATTTAGACACTTAGGAGTTAGTTAAGATCTACATGGTCTAATGTGTCATTGGGTAAAAGTGCATTTCTTAGTGAGTTTCTTTAGTATGCATTAGCATGCATTTGTATTTAATAAATCCAACGGTCACGATATGTTCCCGACATAGAGTGATATGACAGTTCATATTCTCCTCGATCTTAATGACCATTGATTTGTGGCTTAACACCTGATTGGTCCATGATCTCTATTTAAAGAGCATGGAGGGTCATTTGTTGATGATTGATTGTGAGAAACTCTCTTGTAAAATCTCTCTATAATTTATTTTTTTTGCATTAATAAACTACTCCAAGTGGTCGCATTGGCCAGGGCCATGGATGTTTCCCCGTAGGGGTTTTACCATGTGAAAACATCGGTGTGTTGATATTTGATATGGTTATGTGAGTGGTTACTGAAGGTGTTCATCCTCTATTAGAATACCCGTGTTTTCAAATAGGGGCCTATTGGGTGCAGGCCTTTTTTGAGGTAAGGTCTATATTTGGAAGGTAAAACTCAATTTTGGAGAAGAACAACTGGCAGGAAAAACAACACGTGTGAGGAAAATCCACATGCAAAGGAGGAATGCATGCAAGGTGTGAAAGTAGGAAAACCTAACCATGTTAGGTTTATTGTTTTGGTAAGAGAGTGTAATGCATAATAATACTGTAAATTAGTATAAATAAGAACATATGAGGTCTAGGTCAGGGTTTTTGTTGGCTCCAGTTGGTTCGAAGTTGTTCGGTTGGGATCGACTGGAATACTGATTCAGTTTGACTATTGTAGTTATGATGTGATTTTATAAGATGTTGAGTTTTGGAATAGTCAAGTAGCTAGAGTTTGAGTGTTGTATCATAGGCTGAGGATCTTGGTGATATCTAGTCCACCTCACAGAGGTTATGGAACCTTTTTCATGATTGTATGATCGAAATTGTAGTGTGTGTGATGCCATATATTGCATAAATCTAAATAAAATATCCTAAGAATATAGATCTTTGTGGATGTATCCCAGGAGGGGGTGAACCACGGTAAAACATGTGTTATGTGTGTTTTTTATTGCATATTTACCTTATGTTAGTAGTTATATTATGAATGGATGATTGAATGGTTCATTTAGATCTATTAGAATGCATGCATAGGATTAACAGATGAATGAATCTTAGGGATAATAGAGAGAATAATCAGATCAAGGCCTGAACAATATCAAATATAAATCTAGATCCCCACTCATCCCTAGACTACAAGCACTTAATATTTATAGTCACCCATAGAACTATCTCGGGTGAGACTGTGCAGTGCACTCTGTGTACTATGTTGCCTTCTGGTTTACTAGGAGGATTGATAGTTTTAGAGGGTTTTTCTTGAAAACAGTTGTTATCACTGAAATTTCGTCCGCACAGGGCGACAAGAACTCCACATCGTCAACACAGGACTGGAGTCATTCATGGAATAGGATTAATTCCTCAACATTGCAAAAGGGTCAAAAAACTATACAAATGACCAAAAATTTGAAAGGCGCTTTACATCATCTGGGTGCGTGCACGTATGCGCGTAACAGAAACGTACAAAGCACGCATATGTGCACAAGGCGCGGTTGTTGGGCGAAAAACCCGCGTGCCTGCTAAATGACGCATTTATTGAAATTGGTCGGCCTCCCAATCACTAATGGATCAGCTCCCAAGTCGATTTGACACCAAATCCGAGCTCAATCCTCATGGTGGGTTGGTCAAAGACCTAATTGAGCCCTAAAGAGCCCCTTTTCAAATTCTAAAGAGGTTACATAATGATCCAATGCTTGGCTATAAAAAGCCATGAATGACCACCATTTTCTCAAGGAATTCTTTGTATTGTTATGCTGTTGAGATTGCTAAGGACTCATTCTTTAGCAATACATATCACAAGCTGCATTTCATAGAGCTATTCACCCCTCAATTGAGTGAATAAGCTTGGAGTTATTTCACCCACATTTTCATCTTTTCATTGTAAGGAGAGCAAGCTTTGAGGGCCTCAAGAGCCTTCCATTGGAGAAAGAAGGGACCCAAGTCCCCTTTCTTCTTTGTGCCTTTGGATTTCATCAA
>ML818010.1:61038-86745 GCA_009831015.1 Picea engelmannii
AGGCCGAAAATCTAAATGTCGCGCTTGGACCGAGGTACCTAGTGACCAATTTTAGGACATCTACCCAGGTGGCGGTTGTGGGCTGCAATCACACCTTGATTGGATTTTGTGTGGATATTGGGAGGTATCGCCAACTCTTTCAGAATATTGCACCCTCTACCCCTCATTATAACCAGTTATTTCATCCTTCACTAGTGTCTCTTCCGGTGACTTCAGACCCCACTAGTGAGAGCTATTGGAAGGTCCAGTGATATTTGAGAGGAAGGACGTTACGTCTTCTAGGACACGAGCATTTGCTTTCTTTTTGATTCCCCCACGTGGAAAAAAACCCTCTTACCTACATATATGTTTCTTTCTCATTCATGTATGATGCACATCTGATTACAGTTTGACTTTGATATATATATATTGTGTAGACCATCACAACAAAGGCTCTTGTTTCTATATTTTCTCTCACCACTTGTTGCACACATTTCACACAATTAGTCTAACATCATAGGGGAACCACAAAACCCTCATTGTTTATGATGTCTGCTCAACCTTCCTCCTATTTTAGGGGGAGTATCTGGTCGTACTCGTTCATCGGTACCTCCTTCACACACTCCTGTGAGTGCCACTATATTAGGATCAACTTTGCTTGGTTCTACCTTACTTGGGTCCAATTCCCAAGGTCACACAGTCACTCGCTCTCCTTTGCATGGAAGCGGGGGACCCACTTCCTCTCAAGGAGGAAGCACCAACCTACCTAGTCCCCATCAAGGATCAGGTGCACAACACACTATGGCTGGAACTAACATTCCTACCCCACTACAGATTCCATACTTGGCCTCTCTCAACATACCGGATCTCACCAAGCTCACCATTGATCCTATATTGCATGATGCCACATGGCCTGCAATGCCAACCAAGCTTCCTTTAGACATACCAAAGTTTGAAGGAAATTCAGGGGATGACCCTGCCAATCATGTCATGACCTTTCATCTATGGTGTTCTTCCAATAGCATCATGGAAGACTCTATCAGACTGCATCTTTTTCAACGCACACTCACTGGCCCATCAGCCAAATGGTATGTCGAAGAAAAATCTGGGTCCCACATGACCTTTGAATCCTTGGCCAAAGCCTTCTTAACTTTCTTCCAATTACCCATCCGCCATGAAAATGGTCTAGAACTACTGTCTAATTTCAAACAGTCCTCAACCACCCACATTGCTGACCACATTCATGAGTGGCGTAGGCGACGTAGTTTGTGTAAAGCAGAAACCACCAAGCAGCAATGTCTCGATTGGTTTCTTAGATCACTTGTCGCTCTCCTTGGTAAGGACGTAGCTTCCACCTTCCCAAAATCCGAAGAAGAAGCCATCAGTAAATCCCAACAATATGACCTCATCTACGCACAGTCAGGATACTTATACACGGTACTTCCTGACCTTCCAAAACCTGTTCCATTCGTTCAAGACAAACCTGGGATGTCTCACTCAGCAGACGGACTAATAGGTGCCACCACACACCATAGTCCACAACCCCAACCACCACCAATGTATGGAACACCTCAATACCCACCAACATATGGGGGCACTTCTTATTACCCCCCACCCCCTTATCAACAGCCATATCATGTTGCTATACCTCTACCCACCAGTGGACCACCACCAGCACCCTCCATACATCAACCTCCTCCAACCACCAGTGGTCCCCCCTCCACATCACCTTATAGTACTAGTGAAATCGCCATGCCTTCCTATGTACCTTATGGAGCCGCACCACCACAAAATCCATACTTTCCCTTTCCAGGTCCTCCACAACCCATGGCTCCCCCACATCCTCATGCGGGGGTAAACTTTGTTTAACCTTCTGCTGCTTAACAATACCAAAATTTTGAACAGTTGAACATAGCCAATCCAACTCATCCTTCAAACAACACTAAGAGGAAAGGATGGAACAGGAATAACAACAATCCTGGTCAAGGTGGGAATCAACCCCCACAGCATCAACCCACTGGGGGCAATCAAAACCAAGGGAACCAAAACCCCCAAGGGGGCAATAACAACAAACGCCCAGGGCGGAATACTGTTAAAACTATCCACCCTTGTGCTCTTTGTGGCGTATATGGTCATTACACTCACCATTACCCACAGATTGTTGATTTCAAAAGGTTGAAGGACTCTGGGAGCCTTCCCCCTTCTCCTGCGCAACATGCCTCACAGTAGGCACAACAACAATATGCGCAACAACCACCTCCCGCCGTACTGCAAAATCCTATCCCACATCAAGGTGTCATAAAAACCCAGCAGGACATGCAACATCCCCCACCTTAGGTGGGCCAATACTACAATCCCAACAAGCCAGCAGAGAAAACAATTCTCCTCACCAGTGAGGAAGAAATCCTTCTACAAACACGCAATCGTCAGTATCCTACAATAGCTGAGTCTACTCCTGTCCCTCCAGAGACAAACCCTACACCGACGGGACCTTCGTTGGTGATTCCTCGCCCTTCCACCAAACCACCGTTACGCATCCCTCGCATACCCTTGCGCAGGAATGTTCACAACCCACAGGCTAGGGCCGCTCACAATTATATCTTGGTAGATGACTTAGCACAATCCCCGGCTGCCATGTCAGTTTTGGAAGTCCTCCAGACTTGTCCTTCTCAGTGGAAATCACTACTTTCTGCCTTAGGGGCAGTCGACCCCACCGATACTCGACTCATCACTTTTGACCTTGATAGCTGCGAACCGCGTCTTCCCGCCGTAGTTGCTATTCAAATACCAGTAAAAATACGGAACATCACCATCCATCGGTGTATCATCGATGAAGGGGAATCTACATGCATCATGTCCAAAATAGTATGGTAGAAACTTGGTTCCCTGGAACTCATACCTTCTGCCATCACATTACGAGCTTACGACGGACGACCATCATCTCCTGAAGGGCTCTTCCAAAATGTCCCCGTAGAACTCGGGGGAAAAACTATTCTTATTGACATCGAAGTTATCGACGCTCAGCTCGATTACAATATCTTACTTGGACGTAGCTACATGTATGCTATGAAGGCAGTGGCATCATCCGTCTTTCGGACAATCATGTTCCCCCACAATGGAAAGATTGTAACCATTGACCAAGTCTCACATTACGAGCCAAATCCCTCTGCCAGTCTCGATAACATTATTCCTCTCATTCACACCAACAAAGACGTATATCCACTCATCGAGATGGGTCCTGGTATTTTCAAATATCCATCCTTGTTAGGGACGTACCATGGAGCACCACCACTCCTTCCCCCAAATCAAGTATGCGTCGTATCCTCTAACGGAACTCACACGGAGGATGCTCATCCTACTCACAAGGCTTCAGTCATTCCTGACGTCTCAAAAATCGCAGCACCACTCTCACAGGAGCTTCCTGTGCACTCGTCGACCCCTACGATCCACGAGTCCACACCCCCTCAAGGGCCTAGTCCCATTTGGGAGACAATTCCCCGACCCCTCACTCAAATTCCCTTCTTTTACCCCCCACCCGGTATAGAAGCTTTCCAGGTAGCTGCAACTCTCACACTACCCAACATGGTGTTAGCAATCCCAGTGTGGTACTTACATCCACCTAAAATGGTCCCTCGCCCACAGGCAGGACTCGCCATGACGATTCCTGTCCTTACCCCCACTACCCCCATACTTCCTACCCCCCCTACTACCACTGGGGGCGGGAGAAAGAAGAAGGAGCCCACAGCTCCACTTCCTCTGCGCATCTCACCACCTTGCGCATTGTGTGACAAAGAGGGTCACCAAACCAACAACTGCCCATCACTACCGGAATTATAGAATTTGATTTCCCCCCAATCCAAGCCCCACACCACCCATTACTACTACTACCACTCAACTTTCCAGTAGTAAAGGGTTGAAGACCAAATTCGCGTGTGCCATGTGTTCTGAGTATGGCCACTACAACCATCATTGTCCGGCACTACCACGTTTCTAGCAGGCATTAGCTATCATATGCCAAGACTTTCAGAACAACCCACGCCCTGCCACATCCTCCACAACGAAAATCATTGACATTCTCTATGTCACTACTTTAGTCAATGAATGCATGAGATGCCCTTGCTCTCTTTGTGATTCATTGGCTCATTTTACATACCAGTTTCCTATGATCCTGGAATATCGGCGACGTCAGTTAGCTCTACGTCATCGACCCATAGAGGCGATCATTGACATATCTTCACCATTAGAAGATCTTCACATCATTTCGCCCGAACCCGAGGCACTCCCAACACCTCCTTGGTTCTTCGATGACGTATCTGAGGATTTACCCCGTAACCCACCCAACTCTCTTGCTCATCCCCCTACGGAGACTTTTTACCCCACCACTATGGGTACCCCTCAGTTCTTCAAAATATGGTTTATGTCGAGTGAACCCTCACCATCTCCGAGGGATACCCCCTCCGATTCTTCGGCAGGGGGCAATCACCCTATCACTGAGATCACTCCTCACGATCCATTATATTCCCGTCGTTTCCAATGCGATGAAGAAATATTGGAAGAACTACAACGCCGAGACTCTCCCTGGGATGCACTACACCATCGTGCTCTCTTCCTTCCGCAGGAAGCCCTCATGCCTCCTAGCTACAATCCCATTTTCGCGGTCGAAACCAAAGATTTCATCCCATCCGGGACTATCAATTGGTTTAACAATCTTATTCCTGCACCCGATACTTTTGAAGAAGGTAATCTAGCCAAAATTTCCCCCACCATCAAAATCGACATTTCCATCAAACCTGGTATAGTCAAAGAAATCATCATTGGAGCTGCTTGCACTCCTCAGGAAATCGCCGCATATAAAGCCCTCTTCCAGAAATTTAGAGATATATTTGCCTGGTCATACACAAAGATGCCTGGCCTAGACCCATCTATCATCGAACATCGCATCGACACCTGGCCTGACATCACACCAGTTCGTCAGAAACAGCGACCACTACACCCATCTAAGGTCGCGGCTATCAAAGCCGAAATTGACAAATTGCTTACGGCCGGATTCATTTACCCCATCGCTTATACGTCATGGGTTTCCAACCCTGTACCCGTCGACAAAAAACAGGGATCTATCCGCGTTTGCACCTATTTTCGCGATCTCAACAATGCATGTCCCAAGGACAACTTCCCTATGCCTTTCATCGATCAGATTATCGACGACTGTGTCGGCCATGAAGCTCTCTCCTTTATGGACGGATTCTCAGGCTATAACCAAATTCAAATCCACCCAGCCGATCAGTACAAAACTGCATTCATTACCCCGTGGGGTACGTTTGCATACTGTGTCATGCCCTTCGGCCTAAAAAATGCCAACGCAACTTTTCAGCGTGCCATGACTTACATCTTTCACGATCTGGCTGCAATCATCCTCGCCTACTTGGACGACCTCACCGCTCGATCCAAGAACCGCACCCAACACCGCGATGATTTACGAATCATCTTTCAATGGTGTCGTCAATATAACATCCGCTTGAACCCTCTCAAGTGTGTATTTTGCGTCACCGCAGGGCACCTCCTTGGTTTCATTGTTTCACAAAGTGGTATCATCGTGGACCCCCTCAAAGTCCAAGCTATCACCGAAATTCCACCTCCTCAGAATTTGCGACAACTACAAAGTCTACAGGGCAAAGCCAACTTTCTTCGATGCTTTGTTCCTGATTACGCTATCCGCACACATGGTTTCCTTCGCTTACTACATCATGACATCCCTTTTCATTGGGACGACTATGCCCAACAGTCGTTTGATGATCTTAAAGCAGCGCTGTCCAATGCACCCTTGATTAGTGCACCTGACTACAACCGCGACTACATCCTCTACGTATCAGCATCAGCTGTATCAGTAGCCGGCGTCCTCGTCCAGCTCGGAGATGACAATCGTGAACACATCATTTACTACGTCAGTAAGAACCTCTCAGGACCACCCCTGAGTACAAACATGAAGAGAAACTTGATCTGGCAGCTATCCTTGCAGTTCAGAAACTGCTCCATTACATTCTGCTTCGTACCACCAAGGTCGTCACAGATTCCAACCCTATGCAATATTTTCTCAACCGTCGCCAAGTTGATGGAAAATTCACTCGCTGGATCATTATCCTACAGGAATACGACCTCGAGTTCTCAACACCCAAGAGTAAGAAGGCCCTCGTTCTCGCTGAACTCTTCACGGCCCTTCCCTCTGACACACCAAGTGCCCCCGTCAATACTGACCTTCCAGACGAACATCTCTTTTACATCGCTTCAGATGATCCTTGGTACGGTGACCTTCTCGTCTACCTACGAACTCAAAAGTTCAGTAACCACCTATCACGAGATGATCATTGGCGCATTCGCCATCAAGCCCCCCGCTATCTCCTCATCGGTGACATCTTATATCGGTGGGGCGTCGACACTATTCTTCGTTGCTGCCTGAATATTGATGAGGCCAACAGAGTCTTAAACAACTGCCACAGTGACGCCTATGGGGGCCATCTTTCCGGCATCGCCACAGCTCAAAATATTATCTGGGTCGGTTACTTTTGGCCTACCCTATTTCATGATTGCATTCATGCCGTGAAACGATGTGAGCAATGTCAGCTCTATGCCAACAAAGCCCAAGCTCCCCCCGCTCTTCTACACCCAGTCATCACTGCAGGCCCCTTTTGCAAATGGGGCATTGACTTTATGACTTGTAATCCCCCCTCCAACAATGGTCACAAATACATTGTTGTCGCTGTCGATTACTTCACCAAATGGGCTAAAGCTATGCCCACTTTCAACAACACCGCTGACACTGCAGCGCATTTTTTCTTCAATCATGTCATATCCAGGTTCGGAGTACCACTCCAACTCATTTCCGACCACGAGAAACACTTCGAGAATGAGATCTTCGTTGAACTCTCAGCTCGGTTAGGCTTCTCTCACGATTTTGCCTCACCATACTACCCTCAGTGAAACGGACAGGTCGAGGCAGTGAACAAAATCCTCAAGACCATGTTACAGCGCATGGTCAATAAACATAAAACCAATTGGCATCATATGTTATTTTCCATGCTATGGGCTTATCGAACGACAGTGAAGACCGCCACAGGTTTCACACCATTTCATTTAGTCCATGGGATCGAGGCAACTCTTCCCATCGAGTGCGAAATCCCCACCCTTCGCACCGCAATTGAGCTGTTACCTGACACTGATCCAATGGAGCAGTGCTTGCTGAAATTGGATTCTCTGGATGAGGATCGTCGATCCTCATTACAGAACAATGAGGCAGCTAAAAAATAATCCAAAGCTACCTTTGATCTCCATGTCAACCTTCGCTCATTTCGCGAAGGCAACCTCGTCCTCGCCTACGATATCGCTCATGATACCTTTGGCCACGGCAAACTCGAATCACTCTGGCATGGCCCTTACATCATCCAACATTGCCTCACCAAAGGCGCATACATCCTGGCCTCCCCCAAAGGCCTCATGCTCAAAGAACCCGTCAATGGGTTATACCTCAAGAAATTTTATGCTTAAATGTAGTCACACTACTTTAGGTTATTTTTCTTTTCTAGCGTTTTTTAAATCTTTTTTCTCCCTCATCTAAAACTATCCTTTGTGCTATTGAAAGATGACTCCTCCACCATATTACTACATCGGTTACGCCAACGGCACCAACCGTTGGACACAAAATCTCACTTCGGTTGCTTGGGCTCTCTACACCCCTTCACATGACATGCTACATTCCAGCGGCATCTGTTTAGGACTAGCAACCAATAACCAAGCCGAATACACTGCTATCATTGGCCTCCTGACTGATGCCCAGCATCATCATATTCGTCACCTTAGCATTTTCCTCGACTCTCAACTGGTCATTCTCCAACTCAACAATGTGTACCGTGTACGCGATCCGTGCCTCTTTCGCAAATACCTACAGGTTAGATTACTATCTCGACATTTTGATTCCATTACATTTACACATATCCCAAGAGAATTGAATCAAACAACAGATGAAATAGCTAACATGGTGTTAGATTGGCATATATCACATCAAGCTACACATACATAAACATCTCATATATCCTGTCACAACATATAGATAGAATCAACATCATCAACACAAAAAACACATGTACAACACATTTGGATCTCAAAAACATGTATACTCGTATATCTATATATATATATATATATATATATGTGGGCCTTCCAGGCCATCCAAATGTTTACATACAACAAAAATACATTGGCCCACAGGCCTGTGCCACATCTCGGTACAAAAATACATCGGCTCACCAGCCTATCAAAAAATAGCATACAAAAATACATCATACAATCAGGGTGCCTCTAATGCACCCCCAGCTGCCCCTCCCTCCAGAGGAGGTAGTGGCCCACCCCGACCTACCCCAGGAAGTGGTAGTGGAGCACCTGCAGGACCCTCCTGCCCCGGCAACAGGCGTCCACTAGTCATGGCGGCGAGCACAGCTGCTCGTCGCATGATCGACCGCCATGGTGACGGTAACCCGATGCACTGCTCCAGGAACTCCTCATCCTGGATACTGACCCACATGCCCTCAGGAACGTCCTGAAACACCATCTCAAACCGACATAGTATATCATCCCACTCCCCTCCGGATGCCGCCAGAGGAGCATGAGATGGCCCTGCACCAGGGTCATCAAATCGACGCCTCCTCGTCGATCTCCCGGGCTCTGCTGGTGCCCCCGCAGCCTCATCCCATGGACGCCTATCTCCACGTGGAGGTCGCCCCTCTCGTTGCACCGGCGGTCTATATAACTCCACCTCACGCCCGCGAGGTGCCAAATCTGCACATGCACCAAACAAGCAACAACAGATAGTATCAGTGTCTATACATCAAACATGTGCACTGGTATATCAAAATCATAGCGTAAATCAAAACACACAAGTACACAACATACCTCTATGGTTGAACACCTCCCCAGGAGGCAACACCATGTTCGGGTCCCCCCGAAAGTCCACCCCAGCATAGGGGTACTGTAGCATGACCTACGACATCTTCCGCCATATCTGCACTGCCTGCGCAGAAAAATAGTGTCCGCCTTCGCCACCACCGTGGCGAACAAAAATCGTGGACCATCACCTCAGTCGAGGCTCTCACGCCCCAAGCGCCTCCAGTAACACCCTCGGGCGCAGCATCGGCACCCTCTCCAAGAAAAAGGCTACCAGGATGGAGCCAAATGAAAACTCCCCGGTGCCTCTAGACCGACAATGGTCCAGCTACGTGATCATCTGCACATGTAGGGTCAAACCCAAAGAAAACCACTCACGGCCCACCACCACCCTCTCCATCAAGAACAACTCACCACCACTGATCCGGTGGGTTGCTCGTGACCCATACACCCGCACTATTATCACTTCTATGTAGCGATGCAGCAGGGCATCTATCCCACTAATTCTCACTGACATCCCGGTCATGTAATGCTCGCCTGAGCGCAGTATCTCTCGGTGACAGTGCGCAGATGAGTGTCCCTCGGCAGCACAGGCACTGCCGGCAACTACGTTCCCCGGAAAGGGAGCCCAGTCAAGAAATAAATATCCTCCACCGCAGTGAAGGGGATCTGCTCTCCTCACACAAGGAATCAGTGCTACTCAGGGCTCCACATCTCGAGCAGGAATTGGAGCAAATACTCATGGGCCCGTATCAAAGGGCACTCAAAAAACTTTAGCAACCCACTGGCTGCTAAAGATGCTCGAACTACAGGCCTCGCATTGGCCACAACATCTCGTAGCTGTGACCAGTCTCTCTCATGCCACCGCATGTCCATGATCACTGCTCACCACCTACACACAACCCAGAGTGCTCTATTAGCTTAGTCCATCATCTAATGTATCAAATAAGCTAAATTTTTCACCCTGAAACCTTGCCTCAAAGGCGCGGTTTTACCACCCACAGGCGCGCACACATGCACACCTGTTTACTATACAGGCACGCATGTGTGCACGCCTATTTTTCCTACAGGCATGCTCGTGAGCGCGCCTGTCATAACCACAGGCGCGCTCGTGAGCGCGCCTGTTCACCCCACAGGCGTGCACTCATGCGCGCCTATCTACCCTATAGGCGTGACCCTAGGGCACGCCTTAAATTCCTTCTCACGCGCACACATGCGCGCTTCTTCAGTGTACAAGCGCGCACTCATGTGCGCCTTCCACTGAGTCGCTCGCGCATGTGGGCCCATCCTCTACCCAAAAACCCCCTAAAACTCCCGTATGACCCCCCGTACCTACCCTGCCCAAAAGTTGGAAACCTATAGCTATGCAGGATGATTAGACCACTAACCTGAAACTCGCACGTCGTCGATCGGGTACCCCGTGCTCCCGGAATCACTCAATATCCTCTGAATCTGCTCGAAAACTCACTGTAGCAGCAGGTACAAAGGAGGTGGCAATGTGGGCCCTACAACTATATATAGGCCTTTTGCCAAACTTCCACTAACCATTCCGAGAGCCCACGGTGTCCATTTTTCGAACCGTCTTCAGCCACGGGATCAACGTCCTGCCACCTACATCACGGCTGTCCCTGGGACACTTTTCATCCTAGGCCCCCGGGGCACCTTTTTTCCATATCATGGTCAGGTATGCACATGCATAGTCACATTTGTCAAATATAAGCTCATATCTTTGATTCTCTTCAAATATTGTTCACTTTGGGTATTTAGTTGTTCTATGTGCAAGTACTTGATCAGCGTCTCTCCACATCACTTCTTCAAGTACATACTCAACACTGGCATGTAGTCTCTCCCATTGTATTGCATTTACATTTCCAGTCACACCCTCTGATATTGGCCTTTAGGATACCCATTCCCGGCTCTGCAGTACTCACACCTCCAGTTGCATCTTCAGTACTATCATCCGATAGCATCCTCACCCACATGAGTTGTCCCATTCATAGCACCTGTTGGCACTTTTGACACTCATGTTGTTCTTCATCACCCTTTAGGGATGGGAGTCCCGGTAGTCTTTCATCATGTTGCGAATTAGCCACATACTTATTCTCCTCATTTTGCTAGCCTCCCATATGGACTCCCAGCACATCGCTTTATGGTTATGTTCTTTTTTACCTGCACCTCCGCAGGCTCATGAACCCACCATTTCATCCACCATCAGTTTGCCCATCTGCGAACCTATCTTCATTTCACCTACCTCATACAGAAACTCGCCAATGGGGCCCCCACCCTTCATCAGTTTTCCCAGAAATTTCTGCCCTCCCTGGGGCACTCATTTCACACTGGGACACCCGTTTCTGTATTTTGTACATCTTTCCCACATTTATTCATTATTTATTGTACAAACGCCTTTTATTTATAGTCTTTTATTTTTGTCGTCACTATTGGCGACCTACTTTCCTTTTGTCCACACGCAACCCATGTCACCCTTGGTTGGAGAATTACCTCTCATATACCCCCGTCGGCATCGTCTATATCTTCAGAGTACTACCCCGGTCACTTACCTATACCCTCTGAATTTGTTCACCTTGCCCCGCCTCTGGCACAACTTATCCTCGGTCTTGGCATCCCCCTGACACTTGATCTTGTCACATGGTTGCGTCCATGCCTTATATCATGCACCCTCCAACCAAGGGCAGTCTGGAGTCTTCCCACTTCTTGACTTCGTCCATGTATCTCTGCCACTTCCTTACCACAGTTGATTCTGCGAAGCCCTTTGCTTATGGGAGTCGCGTCCCCCTTTTGTCGACATCAGCACACTTTTCCAGAAGGGCGACAATATCTTGATTCTCATTTACCATTTAATGAGAGATCTCAGATGGCACAGGGGGAAACACCATTGCTCCCTGATGTCGTTGACCCCCATAACATTCGACGCCAACACTTTCTCATGTTGTGGTGGGTCTTACTTTGCGACTTTTGTAGTTTTTTTTATCAATTGCCGAAGACCTTTGAACTTGGTAGGGCCACCGATGCCAACATCACCGTCGTTGTTTACTTCCGCGACCATTACCAATGGTTCAAAGTACATTCCTTTGCAGAATTGTCTTTTGCCTTTATCATTCCGCCCTCGAGGGCGCTGCAGTGGTCTACATCAACATTTCCGTCATCTTTTTTCAGAGTTACATCATACAAGCATGGGGCATGCCCGCCTCATTTGTACACAGTTATATATTGTTACGCACCTTGTAGAAGGTCGGGTTCCACAGGTTCCTTTCTTCTCCAAAGGATTGCTCTACACGGTCCCACTCTTGCTCTCCCTTACAACACCATTCTCAGTAAAAGAAACATTGATGGATTTCGGCTATACATTTTTCTCCTAACCTCATCCATCAAGGGGCATTTGTTATCACTGAAATTTCATCCGCACAGGGTGACAAGAACTCTGCATCGTCAACACAGGACTGGAGTCATTCATGGCACAGGATTAATTCCTCAGCATTGCAAAAGGGTAAAAAAACTATACAAATGACCAAAAATTTGAAAGGCGCTTTACATCATCTAGGTGCACGCACGTATGCACGTAACAGAAACGTACAAAGCACGCATATGTGCACAAGGCGCGGTTGTTGGGATAAAAACCCGCGCGCCTACTAAACGGCGTATTTATTGAAATTGGTCGGCCTCCCAACCATTAATGGATCAACTCCCAAGTTGATTTGACACCAAATCCGAGCTCAATCCTCATGGTGGGCTAGTCAAAGACCTAATTGAGCCCTAAAGAGCCCCTTTTCACATTCTAAAGATGTTACATAATGATCCAATGCTTGGCTATAAAAATCCATGAATGACCACCATTTTCTCAAGGAATTCTTTGTATTGTTATGCTGCTGAGATTGCTAAGGACTCATTCTTTGGCAATACACATCACAAGCTGCATTTCATAGAGCTATTCACCCCTCACTTGAGTGAATAAGATTGGATTTCTTTCACCCACATTTTCATCTTTTCATTGTAAGGAGAGCAAGCTTTGAGGGCCTCAAGAGCCTTCCATTGGAGAAAGAAGGGACCCAAGTCCCCTTTCTTCTTTGTGCCTTTGGATTTCATCAATAGATCAACTTATACATTGGTGATATTGGTCCATTTGTCTCTATTTTTCATTTGTTTTATATGCTCATAGTTTTTATTAGTTTTAGTTTAATTCTTGTTAATAGCTTTGTTGTTTTTCTTTCTAACCTTTCCTTTCACAGCTGTCATGCCTAGCAGAGCCCAATTGGGCATGTAAGCACTCTTAATTTGCTCACCTAGTGACGAATTGGGTGCAAACACCAGTTCATATTTGAACCTGAGTTAGCCCCTTTATATAGAGACAAAGATTAATAAACAAAAATTGTTATGGTGTTAATCTCATCAAATTACTCCACAGTCCCCTAACTATTTACATAAATCAAATTCTACAAAGGCTCTTTCTTCAACCCAATATTCAAATGACCACAGGCTTATCCATGTAAGTGTTTCTCCTAGTGCCTCTTCTTTCACCCTTATTCCTCTATCATGAGACCAGTTTTGGAACCAAGTCCTTTGTACTTTTTCCTTCTTACATTCTTCCAGAATAATAATTTACGAAGTAAACTTCATCAAAGTACGTATAAGCACTCCTTGTTGACATTATTCTTCATATTCCCTTAGGCTAACAACCAAAGGCTTAACTCATTTTTTCCTTGTAGTTATTGAACTTGGCCCTCGAGTTGCTTAAGAACATTTACATGAATAGGAGCTACGACTGTAGACTTGGGAACAAGGAGCTTCGACTCTCCAAGTATTTGGGATTATTGGACTTTTAATGGCTCAAAATCCCTGAAGTAAACCAGTCAAAGTGGGCATATGGTATAGGTGATTGTTACTTGTCGATCAACAGTTTGCGCTTACCCTATCCTTCCACTGGCTTAATCCAATGGATGAGATTTTAATCTCTTGGATTTGATGGCTGATAGAATTCTGGCTATTCTTTTAACACTTCCAATGAACTGAATCCCATGTGTTCATGTTGACGTGTATCTGTTGGCGTGGCACTGACTGAGTGGATTCCATGTGTCACCTTGATCTGTGACTTTCGTATACCTTATATTCCAAATGATCCTTGACATGTGTCACCTTCTGAAATGTGCCATGTTTCACTTTTTAGATCGTTGATTACATTTGATGATCTGTGTTATTTTGATCTTCCTATTAGATCGAATGACGGGTGGGATTTCATGATTATGGCTTTGCATTTTGTGGCTTCGACACTTCACAAATTTTCCTAGTTTCTAGTAATCACTGAAGTGAAGAAGTTTCATAGTCATGAAACTTACACTATCCTTCCACTCTTGATCTAATGACTTCCATTACTCCCAAATTTTTCACTCAATCTAAAAGTTGGCAGGATTTCGTGACTTCTACACTCTGGGAATTCAAGAATAAATTTTTTCAACTACCCCAGAGGGTCAATTTCATATGAGCGTGACCAATGGCTAGGATTTCAACCAATCTCCCTATCAGATTGGATGGCTGACGAGATTTTTTGAATTCACGAATTTGATATTTTGTGCCTCTATATTGTCTCCAATAATTGTTGAAGTGTCGAAGTTCCGTAATCATGAAACCTATGTTATCCTCCAACTTGGCTTCGATCAACGGTTGAGATTTCAACATTCCTATCAGATTGGATGGCTATGAATGCTCTTGAACTTCATTTCTATCCTTGATCAATGGTCACGATCACTTGAAGTATTTTTCATTGGATTTCTCTACCTGCAGAACTTTGTTTCATCTTCACTTGAATGCTCTAACTCCTCCTGAGATTTGTATCAATGCTCTCCTTTATGCATTGTCTATACACTATCAAAATACTCTATTTCTCCTCATCTTTCCCCTCGACCTTTCCAAAGGTATTAACACTACTTTTTTTTATTCTTTGTGTGGATATTATGGACATTAAATAATGTGTTTCCCTCCCGAGCTTTGATCTTTTTATGTGTTTTCCTGCATCCCTTTTCCATGGTTTCTATCAATGACAACTATGAATTTGTGTGCATCCTGAACATTGCTATCATTCTTGATATTTTGATGTGTTCTCCTGCATATATTTTCCATGGTTGAAAACAATGAAAACTAGACTTCCAATAATATCCCCCTTTGGAATTGATGGCAACAACTAAGTAAAACAACTTTAGGCTTGTCATAATTGAGTTGCTAACTCGCCCTTTAGACTAGTTCTTCTTCATCATATATTTGAACAATATTTGGCATTCTTGTTTTTACTGGACTTTCTTTCTCCCCCTTTGATAGAAAAGATAGAAGCTATGTTTACTTTCTCCCCCTGAGGTTATACTCCCCCTATCCATGTAATCTCCTCCTTTATTTTGAACTTGTTTTATTGTTTATCTCTCCCCCTTTGACATCAATGAAAAAGAGTTAAAAACTCTTATTGCTTCTCTCCCCCTGTGAATTTATTATTTCGTAGGGTTTTCCCCTTTTTCATAAAGGAAAAGGGAGTGAATATTATTGATCTTATTGATTTGTCTCTTTATTCTTCTTGATATTATGATATTTCACGGGAATACCATTGATCGATACCAATTTATTTAATTTTCATTCTTCAACCAATTTAATATCTTGTTCATAGTCCTTTGACTCTGTAGAAACCAACTTCAACTTATGTCCCTTAGAAACAAGATTGAATTGTTCCTTTAATCTATTCTTTATACTGCTACCTCAAATACTTAATGCATGCTTTAGTTTTTCATGATACTTAAGCTATAATCTTCTTATAACCAGTCTATTGTAGCTATTCAAACCATGATTTTTCTCAATAATCTCTTGCAATTTCAGTTCTTGATACCAAGAGAACTTGTTTCTCTTTTTCGTTAATCAATTTTCCCTATTCATGGTTTGTATTTATATATTTTGAACTCCTCTCCTGCTTTCCTCTTTAGAATTATTTATAACTTTTGTTTGAGGGGGAATTGAGTATATCATGAAATTAAAATTGAAAACTCCTCAAGTTCTTCATTTCTCAATCCTACTTGTGAATCTGTATATGAGAGTTTATCAAAATTACTATTTTGTGCAATATAAGCTTCTTCGTCTTCTTCTTTAGAATTTTCTTTTTGCATTTTCCATTTATTGGCTAATGGAAAATTTATTTGCAGAATATTATCAAGATTTGCAATTTTGTCATGTTCTTCTTTAGGAATTATCCTTTCTTTGGCTTGATCCACTTTATATGCACAACTATGATCTTCATATTTCTTGTTAGGCACTTCACCCATCATTTTCCTATCAATCACAGGTGCAATATCTTCATCATATTTTTACATTTCATTTTTTCTTCTCCAATAATTTCCATGAGGCATTATGCTTGTTGGACCTTTCCTTTCTGAATTTTTCTTTTGAGATTTTTCATCTCCTCTTTTCTTCCAAACTTCATTAGATTTTCTTCCTGAATTGTATGGATTATTCCTTATGGTTTGACTTCTTGATTTCCTTTAGTCTTCCAATTTGTGTCTAAACATATCACAGTTGTAACATCTCATTGTATTACAAAAAATTGTTGTGTGGCCAACATAATTGCATCTCCAACATCTCATTAAGTTATTGGACCTTCCCGAATATCTCCTTTCAAGAGTCTTTCATTCCTATTCTTTATGACCAAAGTTTTACAGGAAAATAAATCACCATTGAAGGTGTTTCCATACTCGAGATTGTTTTGACATGAGAAGTCTTCCTTTTGATATGTTTCTTGGTTTTCAATTTTATAGCTTCCTTCTTTAACAAATTTTGAGCTTGTATTTGGTCTGTGACTGCACTTTTTACCTTTGAGGAGGATGAGCATTTCTTATGTTTGGGAAAGGGGTTCCACTTACCACATTCTTCTTTCTTATTGTACCCAAGACCAGTTTTTTCATTGGTTGATCTTTGATTGTTCCAGATCTTATCCAGGATAGTTGAGTTGTTCTGGAATTTGATAGTTGCATTTGTCTTTTCATTCTTCCTTTTGAGGTTGACAACTTCTAATTTCTACATGTGACCTGATTCTTCCTTTTTAGTCAACTAGATCATCAAGGCTTTTTCAATTTGCTTAGCTTTCTGAAGTTGAGTCTTTAGACTGATGATCATTTATTTTGTTTCTTCTAAGAATTTTGTGCATTTATTGGGATTTTCATATGTGTTCAATTATTTTACTTCTTTTGTTAGATCAACAACTTCAGTCTTCAATATTTTGATCTCTTCTTCTTTGTTTTCTAGTTGAATATTTTTCTCATGCGCTTCATGGTTATTTTTTTCAGATTGATCTAATTGTTGGTGTAGAAACATATATTTCTTTTGAATTTTATCCAACTCTTCTTGAGTACACATAATCGTGTATTCAAGATGGTCAATAACATCCCTAGGAAGTTTAATATATAAACTATTTTTTGGTGCCATATGAATATCTTCTAATGTAGTTAGAACATCATTCTTAAGATTCAATATTTTTTCTTTAGTGATTACTAAGGTACGCACCAATTCCTTGATGGAGTTGTATTATTTTGTGTTTTTTACTTTAATATGATAATAATTCTCTTCTTCCATGTTTTTTTCGTTAATATGATAGGAATTCTCTTCTTTTGTGTTTTGTATTTTAATTCGATAGGAATTGTCTTCTTCTGTGTTCTATTCTTTAATTTGATAGGATTTCTCTTCTTATGTGTTTTGTTCTTTAATGTGATAGGAATTCTCTTCTTCTACATTATGTATTTTAATATTATAGGAATTCTCTTATCCCGTGTTCTCTACTTTAATATGATAGGAATTCTCTAGCTAGAGCCATAATACTTTAGCAGAGGTGCAGTGTCCCATATTTTCTCTGACTTGGTTTGATAATCCATTCTAGATTTCTTTTAATGCCATCGAATTGTTTCTCTTTGCTTCTTTTTCATTTTTGGATTTTTTTTGAGTTAGTTAAGTGCCAAGGCTTACATACTACTGAATCCGAAACGCCAGGTCCTCTTGAATTAAAATACCTTTTCATTCTTCCCTCTAAGAAGAGTAGTATTTTCCATCAAATAAGGTAGCTTCATTTGTGGAGAGAGCCATTTGTCCACCCATTTGTGTGTTTAGGAGGATCTTCCTTCCATTGATTAGACTGTTTTTCTCAAAGAAAACTCGCTCTGATACCAATTGTTGAAACACAAACTAACACTAAGAGGGGGGGAGGGGGTGAACCAATGTCTTAAACTTTTGGACAATTCTCACACTTTCTCAAATTTCTTAAATTATATGTATTTCAATTAATTATTCATAAATATATATATAACAAAAAATCTATAAAGAATAATTAATATCATCTATTATTAAACTTGAATAATTAAATATGATTCCAATCATCAAAATACTCAGCACCAACTGAATAAGAGAGATACAACTCTTAGATACAATACCCAACTTGTATTTTCTCAGATCCAACTGAGAAGTGAGAAATCCAACCATCATAACATGACCCGCCTTGTAAACATGAACCAACTATATATATATATATATATATATATATAATCCACGAAGATAATCTAAGATTCACCACCACTTCTGGTTGATATAGTATTTCAATAGGTATAGGATTGAACCACTTTGTCTTTTGACATGAACCATTGCACCTCTTCATTCAATTTTAACATAAATAATCTTCTCCTTTTATTCATTAATTTATCCTGTAAGTTTCTCAATTTAATTAGAAGAATAATGTTGATTCAAATTTCGTCCTCATGAATTGATCATAGGTATAGATTGACTCCTTATATCATTCCCATGATTTTGTTGCGTCCCCAATTCTCCAACAGATCATATTCAATCTTTTACCAACTCTCTGTACTGTTATGGTGTTAATTTTGTCAAATTACTCCACAGGCCCCTAAATATTTACAGAAATCAAATTCTGCAAAGGTGCTTTCTTCAACCCAATGTTCAAACGACTACAAGCTCAAAACCACAGGATTATCCATTTAAGAACTTCTCCTAGGGCCTCTTCTTTCACCCTTATTCCTCTATCACGAGACTGGTGCTGGAACCAATTCCTTCGAACTTTGGCCTTATTGCATTATTCTGGAGTAATACTTTCTAAAGTAAACCTCTTTAAAGTACGTATAAGCACTCCATGTTGACATTATTCGTCATATTCCCTTAGGCTAAGAACCAAAGGATTAACTCAATTTTTCCATGTAATTATTGAACTTGGCCCTCGATTTTCTTAAGAACCTTCACATGGCTAGGAGCTAGGACCGTACACTTAGGCAAAAGGAGCTTCGTCTCTCCGGTTATTCGTATCTCTGGTTATTTGGTTCTATGGGTATTCAATATTATTGCACTTTTGATGGTTCAAAATCCCTGAAGTAAACTGGTCAAAGTGGTCATATGGTATAGGTGATTGTTACCTTTCATTAAACAGTCCACGCTTACCCTATCCTTCCACTGACTTAATTCAATAGTTGATATTTTACTCTCTTCGATCTGATGGCTGACATGTATCCCATGTATTCATGCTAACATGTATCTGTTGACATGGCATTGGTTGAGTGGCTACCATGTGTCACCTTGATTAGTGAATTTCATATACCTTATATGCCAAATGAGCCTTGACATGTATCACGTGTCTCCTTCTAGATTGTTTATTAGATCTAATGCTCTATGTTATTTTTATCTTCCTATTATATTATACGACTGGCGGGATTTCATGATTATGGATTTGCACTTCGCGGCTTTGGAACTTTGTGGCTTTCACACTTCACAACATTTCCTAGTCTATAGTAATTTTTGAAGTGGCAAAGTTTTGGAGTCCCCAAACTTACGCTATCCTTCCACTCATGATCTCATGGCTCACACTACTCCCAAATTATTCCCTTAATCTAACGGTTGGTGTGATTTTGTGACTTATACACTTTGGGACTTTGAGAATAAAGTTGTTCAAATACTCTAGAGGGTCAACGACGGATGACCATCACCAACAGTTGGGAGTTCAACCAATCTCCCTATCAGATCGAGCGACTGGTGGGATTTCACAAATTCATGACTTCACGATTTTGTGCCTCTGCCTTGTCTTCAATAATATATGAAGTGGCAAAGTTCCAAAGTCACAAAACTTACGCTATCCTTCCACTTGGATTTGATCAATGGTTGAGATTTCAACCTTTCTATCAGATCGAATGGTTGTGAATTATCTCGAACTTCATTTCTATCCTTGGTCAATGGTCATGATCACTTGAAGTCTTTTGCACAATATTTCTCTACCTGTAGAACTTTTTTTTCGGATTCACTTGAATGTGCTAACTCCTCCTAAGCTTTGTATCAGTGCGTTGCTTTATGCATTGTCTATACATGATCATAATACTCTATTTCTTCTGATTGTTTCCCTCGACCTTTCCAAAGGTATTAACGTTGTGTTTTTTTATTCTATGTGTGGATATTCTACGCATTAACTAATGTGGTTCCATCCCGCTCTTTAATGTTTTTATGCATTTTCCTGCATTCCTTTACAATGGTTTGTATCAATGAAAACTATGAATTTGTGTGTGGCATGAACATTGCTATCCTTCCTAAGATTTTGATGCGTTCTCCTACATATATTTTCCATAGTTGACATCAATGGAAGTTGGACTTCCAACAATCTCCCCCTTTGGAATCAATGGCAACACCTAAGTAAAACAACTTTAGGGTTGTCATCATTGAGATGCTAACTCTCCCTTCAGACAAGTTCTTCTTCATCGTCATATTTGAACAATTTTTTACATTATTTTTTCATTGGACTTTCTTTCTCCCCCTTTGATAGATAAGATAGAAAGGATGTTTATTTTCTCCCCATGAGGTTATAATCCCCACGTCCATGTTTCTTTAACTGAAATAGAGTCTACCATTGGTATGGTCTTGATTTAGTAGGATGACGCGCTCCAGGAACAAATTATCTATTATTTTAGCTGAGGCTTAGTCGAACCAGAGCTCAACTATACTCATGTTGAGAAGATAGCTTTGGAAGTTGTCCACGCTGTCCAAAGGTTTTGTCATTATATTTTACTATGTAAAACCACTATCATGGATGTGGTTAATCCTTTTCAGTATGTGTTGACATGGCGGGTCATTTGCGGTAAGATTAGTCATTGGATCGTTATGTTAGACGCATTGACCACACTTAGAGTGGGGGTGAATGAGTGTGGGGATATTTTTACAAAACTTCCCCTTCACAAAACTCCTTAGTTAGCAATCACATAACTCATTACTTATTATTCTCATTCATAACTAGCCAAATGTAAATATTCATCAGCAAAATTTATCAGCAATATATCATCAACAAATCATCACAATAAGGAACACAAGGAACACAAGATATATGTACAATTTTCTTTTTATTATGGACTTCAATCCTTGGGATTATCAGCAACAATTGAATAGAGTACAACTCTACAAGAGCACCAACTCTATCATGCAAGACTCATCTTACACACTCAGCACCAACTGAGATGAGGCAACAATCCTCAAATGATATCAATCTACAAGAGGTACGCGACCTATCAGTAGTGAAGCCCACGTATGTACGCACCCTGGCTCACTATAGCCTGCATATGCACATGGCAATATGTACTACAACCTGCATATCACATCTAAGCTCTTGGAGTTATCTCTTCAAGATCAAATCAGATCCTCTGCAACCAAATCATCATTCTCTTCTATCTCTTACTGTTCAGTATGACTCATAACCAGTAAAAATACATCCAATATCTCCAACAACTAACTCATGCTTCTCAACCATACAATATGAATGTTGCTCAATCATGTATAAGAAATCAACATACTATAGAAATCATATCAGAACTGAATCATAAGAGTGTTTCTCAACCTATCATCCAACACAAACCACATCACAACAACATACCAAGAATTCCCTAGGAATTCACCACACAACAACCAATAGTATCCATCAAGAAAACAACATAACCATACTAGAGTCTCAGTGGCAGATAAGATCCCATAGAATGTAGATATGGAACATGCTTCAGTCTTCAACAACCAGTCATCAGCTCAAACACCACTCTCCATGACTTCATCCACTGTATGCACCCTGTCCTCATACAACCCGTGTATGTATGCATCTTGTCCCATTGTATCCCAAGTACACCACAGAAACTAGGGCTTCTGAACCTCTAAGACTTTTGTCGTCAAGATCTCAGACATGTCGAAACTTTTATGCGTTCATGATATCCTCCATACTCTCTCTCTCTCAGAATAGATCTTCAATCATGCTCAAGAGATACGCACAAAAGATACACAAGAGATGCTCCCAAAATGTACTTTTCACAAGAGCCCCTTGCCTCTTATTTATACTCTTCATCTTCTAGGTCACATAACCTATTTTCCTCATTTTAGGGTTAACCACTTTCCATAATTAGAAATTTCTCCATTACTTTATCATTTAAATATTCCTCCTTGACTTTGTCACCTCACTTTAATATTTAAATAATCCTTCTTAATTTTGTCACTTCACTTTATTATTTAAATAGTCCTCCTTGACTTTGTCACTTCACTTTATCATTTAAATAATAATTTCTTCTTCTCAAGAACTTTGACTTCTTTGACCTTTCAGGGCTTCAAGCCAACATATGAGGGTCCTTCATCTTCATAGGGCCATAACTCTCAAACCATGAGGAGTTATGTGACATTCCACATACCAGCGGAAATGGCATGACAAGAACTATCCATATAGGATAGTTTCACCAATAATTTCACCAATATTCATCTCATTATTCCACATAAAAGCATAACCATACTTCAAGGATAACTCAGCCATAAAGCATCTTCCCGTGAGGGCTTTCAACATCAGGGATGATTTTAAGGATGGAAATTTATTTTAAAATGTAGAAACCTTAGCGAATATTACTAATCCTTCATATGTAAACTATAAATGTTTGGCGATATGTTTTTAAAAATATTCAAATTTGTAAGTATTTTATATAGTTTTTATAAAATTTTGGTGATTTTTAAGGTAAAATAATTTTATCCTATAGAATTTGGGCGAATAATTTTTAAAATAGTGAATCTTGTTTTTGGAAAAACCATGGAAAATTATCCCATGAGTGAAATTTATCCCCTAAAATCATCCATGTTCACCATAAGGGGACCACTTTGGAGTTCATCCATTTGTTCACCTTATCAACCATGATAAGACAATAATGATGCATCCATCCAATAATGCATCATATCAATGACAACTCATTGATCCATCTTCATCTATGCATGACATCATATGACTATAATTCCACTTGACATATATCCATTCACAACAATCAATCAATCATTACTTGACATCAATCAATCAATTGACATCAATCAATCACTTGACATCAATCCTTTGACATCAATCAATCAAACCATTGGCATCAATGACATCATGATCCAATAATCACCTCCTTTGGCATTGATGGAAATACCAACATTGATGTCAACACCAATTACCAATTATTGATGTCAACATGTAGATAAGGCATGCCCTAGATCAATAGTAAATGTGAATATCTCTCCCCATCAATAATCATCAATCACATCAATGTGACTATCTCTCCTCCTTTGACATCAATGGAAAAGGGTCATTCTCCTCTTGGGGATGCTCCCCCTGCTTGATCTCTCCTTGGGGTTGCTCCCCCTACCTGAATTTCATGACTATGTCTCCCTAAGGCTTCTCCCCTTGTCTGAAATCCTTTGATATTCCTTTGAATAATCTCTCCCCTTTTGAACAAGGGATCTAACTCTTATGTAACGTTGAAGATACATCACTCATACTCCCCCTGTGACCATGGCTCCCCCTAGAATTGTGCCTATGTGCTCTTTCTTCAAAAATAGGTCTCTTTCTCAATTATTTATCTTTTCATATGATAAATCTGTCCTCCTGGAATCATGGGAAGAATAATGACTCCCCCTATGGGTATGTCTCCCCCTATCTTCTCTGTAAAAAGAAAAACATGCTACCACATGACAATCCTTGGACTTGTCCATGCATCAAACTCATGCCATACCAAACATCATGAAGAAAAAGATATGTTAATGAATGAAAAAATATATCATGTACCAAAACATGTTCCAATAGTATACCAATCATATGCCTCCATCAACATGCCAACCATGTGCATCTATCAATATGCCAACCATGTGCATCTAGCAATGGTGTACTTTTAGTCAAGTACTATCATCCAAACATATACCATCTATGAGTGTATCAAACATGTACTAAACATGCATCACCACTTGTACCAAGAAAGTACATCAACCATGCATCAATACCACAACAAGATGAACCCTCATGCATGTATGCCAAGTCCACCATAAAACATGTACCGATCAATCTGCTAGTAGGTGCCTCTACCAATGTACTAGAAGTGTACCAATCATGCATCAATTATAGACTCATCAATGTTGTACAACATGATAACCTCATCAACTCATCAACTACATGTCCCAATATCTAGTCCAACCATATTCCAAAATAATGCATTAAGTAAGCTTCCAATAATACATCATAAGATATATTAATGAAACTCAAAATATGTACCAGCCATGTACCCCAATAGATCATCCTAAATCCTGCATTCACTACTATAAATACTAAGCATAGAATAATACATGTACTAGTAGTGTGCTTCAATAGATCAATGACATCTCTAGATAGCATCATCATGATATATCACACGACCAAGGTAACAAAACTTCATTTTCATAACCAACAGTGTTCTTCAACAAAAAATGCCTCAATCCATACTCATGGGTTAGTGTCATGCATCCAATATAGCCCTTCATTATTTTTTTCATCACATTACATAATCCAATATGGAATCATGAAAACCTGTAGCAAACAATGTCAAAACCTGCAACAAACCATGTCATACCCTGCATCACACAGTTATACCATCACATCAAGTTGCAACCCCTGTGCATAGCCCTTTTCCCTAGGCTTTACCACATATACGCGGCCTCCTGCACATAAAACACGTGTATGTACACGACCTATTCAAGTTCAGCCTGCATATGTACATGATTGTTACCATTGTCACCCATGTATCCTTCAGTAGATGACACACTTGAGTCTCCTTTAAGGCTTCCATTATGTTTTGGTTGTTCAATCTTCTTCACCCACTTCTGAAGGTGTCCCTGCTTCTTAGAACTTGAGATCTGAGATTCTATTTTCTCAAATATGTCTCCCTTCCTTACTTCATTCCTTCTTCTATTCATGCTATATGAAGTCCTGATCATGGACTTTCTTCTTGTGTTCCATCAATCCTGGGATTTGTGGCCAAATCCGCTATAGTTGTATCATCTCATGCTATGACAATGAGTAGAAATGTGTCCCACTTGATCACATCTCCAACACCTTATGGTGTTGTGAAATCTTCCATTATCTCTCCTTTCATAAGATCTACATTCCAAATATTTGTGACCATATTCATTACATGAATAACATTGACCATGAAAAATACTTCCATACCTTTTCTTTGGTGTCCATCTACTTTGAGGTGTAAGGATGGCTTCTTGATATCTTCCTTGCTTTGTTCTTTTGAAACTTTCCTTCCCTTGTGTAGGTGGTTGACTTGCAACATTATCTTCATCCTTTGAGAGTGAGGGATTTACCTCATGCTTCTTTGAAGTGCTTTCTTCAGTATGTGTAGCTTCTCCCTTGTATCAAAGACTTGATTTATCATTTGGTGATCTTTGACTTTCCAATATCTCATTCAATATTTGTGAGCTATTCAA